>JARCZZ010029439.1:0-75124 GCA_030323915.1 Brotogeris chrysoptera | reverse complement strand
GGGGGGGGAGAGCAAATCGTACTGTTTAAAGAAATGAGGCATAACATATAAACCAGTAATGGTGATTAAATAAACATAAATCAGTACTTAGTGAAAAGTTGGTGCAAATGCTATAGCAGCACAATATGTCATTGTCCTTTTGCCAGGAAGACTGCTTAAAAGTAATGGGTGAAAAACTGCTCTTATTTAGGCATCATCTAGGCACCAGATGGATGCCAAATAGCATTTGGGATTTTAAATCACACTCTATGTTTAATGCACTAAATTCAATGCATCTCAAGTAAGGGACCAATTCCATTCCTTAGACCCTCCACACTTATTTCATGCTGACTTCCATCTTTTCCTGTCCCAATATGATGAGGCATTAAAAAGCATAAATCTGGGCTTTGCCCACTGATATTGAGGAAATTAACTTAGGTCCTACTGATGTCAGGGCAGCTGCTGCAAACTTAGACCCTGACCAGCCTCTTCACTGTATTATTTTAGATTTTCCCCTGGCACATCTCAGAACCCTTCAATAGTCCAAATATTGCCATACTGATGTTTGTATGCCACTGTATAAATCAGTGGTGCATCTACATCACAAACTGTCTCCCTCTTGCCCCCTCAAAAAATTCAAAGTAGTAAAGTGAGGAAAGTGACCATGCAGGACCTCTATTTTCCTTCATTTCCTCACCCTTAGGTAACGGATCCAGGAAGAACAGGATCACGATCCCACCAAAGAATTCTGGCAGGTGACCCAGGTTTACCTGGTAGTGTTGCCAAAGGCTATGTGTGATCTCTAGGGGTCTTGGGGCTTCTGGTACTGGAGTTTTCTGTCCTTCCCTACTGGACCAAGGAGGATGATATGAACAACATCTCCTACATCCTGCCAGCCAGATTTGCACTCTACAAGGGCCCCAAGAAAACTTTATCAGAGTTATGGTCTTCATACCACCCTCTTGAGCCTTTGAGGCCTTTGGATCCTTGATTTTCCACTTCAGCCCCAGTCAAGAATTGGTTCACTGCTCAGCACCTTTTGCACAGCAAGGTCTGCCAGATTCCCTGGCACTGCCATCAGCCACAGAGAGTGGTATGAACACTGGCTGTTTCCTCAGGTCGTTAATGGCCATGGCCCCCAAGAAGTGTGCAGAGGTGGAGATGGTGGCCCAGTTAATGAAGGCATTCAGCAATGGCCAGGGTGACCATCAGCTCCATCACCATCATCTGCTTCTCTGCAAAGTATATCCCAGTATCACTGGCATGTAATGAAACATTGAACAGTGCTGTCAGGAAGAATGTTTGCATGGTTAGTTAATCACAGTGATTGGACCCTGAGAGCACTGTATGCCACGGGGTTGATCTACCTTCAGTGATCATCCAGTTTTCCTCTGGGAGAGTGGTTGTCAGCAGATAAGCAGAAGACATCTGGAGCTTAATGAGGAAGAGTGAAGTCAGTGCTAATACAGGCACTAGGTCACAGGAATGAAGCGTTCAGAGCCTTTGGCTCCATCCACACCAGCTGACAAACCGGCCCAAGCAGTATTCTCAATCAATGCAATTTTGTTGTCTTTACTGTGGATTGCAAGAACAGCCACTGTCATGATTTTGTCCAGGGCTGGCTAGCATTGCTGCAAACAGTTTTTGGGTGTAAGCCAAGAGTCAGCAGTTCCCAGTGAGCAGTTCTGTCACGGCCACTACTTGGGAGGCATAGAGACAGTGACTGGGATCATTTGGTAAAGCCAAGTCTCAATGCCAGACAAAGATCAAACACATTATTCACTGCTACATATATAGCACTGACAGCAGTTTTGACAAAGAAGAGAACGGCTGGAGTCCTCAAGCTGTTTTTGCTATGCCAGCTTCTCGCAAGGCCAGAAGAACATGTGTGAGAGTCTCTTCAGTTAACAGCAGTGACACAGAAGGTCCCATAAAAAGGTCCCATAAAAGCTGTATCATGGATGGAAATGCAAAGGTACATACCTATCCCAGATAGAGTGGCATGACACATCCCTGTTTAAAGATGCAATTACTTGGATATGGCCCAAAGCTTTCATCTGCTAACTCCAAGACCTGAGTCAAGAAGCTTCATGTTTTCTGACTGAAAGAAAATCTGCACAGAAGCAGTGTTACTGGGCCTTTGAAATGGTTTTATACGGAGGCCACAGCCTAGAGGCTGTGGAGGAGGAATAGCTCTCTATACTGTCTCTGCTTTTAGTCATATGATTTAGTTATAGGTAGTCCTGTGAGGAGCAGGCAGTTGGACTCGATGATCCTTATGGGTTTCTTCCAACTTGAAATATTCTATGATTCTATGCTTTCACCCTTACTGCCATGCTGGGTCATGATAGTCTCTATTGCCCTCAGGTGAAAAGAAAATAGGTCCTGTACTGATTAGGTAGCTTTAATTTCTCTTCCCTGATGAAGTGAATGTTGCAATAGGAATATCTGTCTTCTTGTAGGGTCCAAAACCCTTAGGTAGTGCAGTTCTTGTACACAAAAATAACACATGACAGAAAATAGCGCCCCACAGACCTCAAAAGAAGGGAAACACATATTTTGCCTCTTCTCCAGGAGCCCACAGCAGCCCAGGCCTTGGATGGGGAGGATGTGGACACACCAGTTACCCATCTTCAGGCATTATTTACTGGTCTTGCCCACAGACAGAGGCATGCCGGTCACAGTATGCAAGAGCTCGGAGGATGGCCCATGGCAAAATCTACAATTTAAAACCCATCCAGTTACATTCTTGGAAACATTCTTCCCTAAGTCAAACCAAGAAAAATATGTGTTCCAAATACCAGGAGGCACAAGGAATTGCATCATTCTCCTATAGCTTTAGGGTTGCAGTGTGGCCAAAGAAGGAGGCGTGGGAAGGGCAAGATGCAAAACTACACCCTAATTGTTACCTTGGAGGAGGTCTGTGATCGTTGGGTTCAAGCAGGAGAGGTTACAGCACTGCACCAGAACTCTCCTCAGATACCAGCATATCAACCATAAAGATGACAAGTTGATTCATGCAAGACACAGTCTTGCTCTCAGTGAAACCAGTGCCAAGATTTTCCTGATTCTTACTGAATCAAAGGCTCAACTAGACTCAAGTACAACCTTGCATCAGTAGGGCCACTAGTGTTCAGCTGTCTATGTAGCGGCACACCAGTGCACTGGTAACACAGTGAGCCCACAACAGATATGCAGTTATTTATCCACATATTCACACATTTACAGATGTTACGTGTGCAAATAATGGGTTTAAACATGATGATGGAAGTAAGTTGTGTATCTTTAAGAAGGTGGGGGCTTCTTTTGGAAGAACAATTTTTCTCATCTTTTCAAAGTGTGAACAAAAGAGTGGTAGGTTTCATTAATGTTCTTTTCCTGCAGTGGTTATTATTTGTAATTTCAAGAATAGAGATCTTAAAAAGAAAAATCAAATCCAACCTGCTCTTTAATCTGGCCTTTCTTTGAATTTCTCCTTTCTGTGTAGATATGTCCAGTAGTCCTTAACCTGATTTATGTGATTGGTCAATTGTGAGTAAATGAAGGGGATAAAATGTTTTCTGGAATGCTAGTATAATAGACAAATGGCAATGACCAGTGACTGGACCACGGCCAAGACAGGAACTTAATCCCCTGAAGTCCAAGGGCATTGTGAAGTTGCACTGAAGTGGGATCTGAAAGCAGCCAGTTACATCATTCCTTAGATTGGGACAAATGAGCTCACTACAGAAAGTATATTTGAAGACTAATTATACAGGGAGAAAACAATTAAATGGGGAGAAAACAAGATAGGAAGAAATTTCTCCACTTCTAGCCATATGTGATTTCAAGTGTGGTTTAAGGGTTTTAATCTTCTTCTTCTCTGGTAACATGTTACTGTTTGATGTATTCAGCGCATGTTGTTTCTTCCAGGGGTCACACACTCTCACCTCTTACCTCTGCTTTCCTTAATGATGCTGAGCAGCTCCTTCACCCTCTATCAAACATTTTGCTTGAATTCTCAGTGGAAACACAAGAGCTGAATGGTCCAGTTGCAAGGATTAAAGAGGTGAGTTTAAAATGTATGTATACCCTTCAAGTATAAAATTTAAATTAGAATACAGAGACACCCTTGCTTGCTGTGCTTTGGATTTCATGTGAAGGTCAGAATTTATCACTGATGCAGTCCTACTGAAGTTAAGCAGTTCTGCTACTCTATCAAGCCAAGGCTTCTCAGCCTGGATCTTTCTGGTTTTGAACACACACCTCAAGACATATGGTGGGGGACAAAGGATTTTCATGTGGTTGGTACACAGTCATTGAATTTAAAGGTTGAAACTATGCACATGAAACCCTGATTGATGCTCACAAGTTCAGCACCTAGACAGGGACTGAAGCACAGCATCTGTGAGACCACCAAGAAGTGAGTTATTCCGCCTTTGCTAGAGGGAAAAGGGTGGACTATGGCCAGCCCACTGGTGATAGTGAGAGGACAAGAGTCACTCTAAAATATCCTCTCTGTTTTGGTGGGTATCACCTGCACTGAGGAGCTTGCGGGGAGGGAGGACAACCCATTTTTGCCCTAGGCCCCTGGTTCTGAGAAGTAAGACCACACCTCCGGTGTGTTACGTGGTATATGTTTGTACAAAGAGGTTCAGGTCAAAAAGGTTCAATACAAAAAGTTCAGTCCTTCAACTAGGACTGTGCAACACAGAATGTTATAGGATATTGCAGGATGACCTCTGTACTCTGATCAACACCCAGATGCTCAGTAAGATTTTCTCCTACGCACATCATCTTCTCAGATCTTAGATCTTGATAGAATAAAAAAACCCTACAAACAAATTGAAGTGACAGAAACTGTTCATAGCCTTCCAAGCTAACACCCTCCCATGTGTTTCTGTGCTGCTTAGGCTCACTTTTCCTTCAATGAGTGGATAATTTTTATACCATTTTAATGGTATTTTTCCAACAGGAAGCCCTGGAGAGCCAATGTTGCACATGCAGGTGGATTATAAATTTGCTGGGGAAAGGGATGAGGCTTATTTGCCCTATTTGCACCTCAGACAGTGGGTCCTGATTTCACTGCTGTGCCTAATTCATGTAATTGATGGTCAAGTAATTGAACAGTTTAAAATGCCTGAGAAGGCCCAGGAGAAGATTCAAATGGAGCCATTGCTTTTCTTACAAGAACAGTTGGGGTCTGTAATGATGTGAGCTTTGAAGGGAGCAAGAGATGGTGCTTGTGGTAATGAGATTTCCAGAGCCAGAGGCCCATGGGGAATCATAAAGAAGAGAGTGAAGTGAGACATGAAGAGCGAGGAGAGATTAATTAGAGGCAAGAAACATCCTCTTGGTAGTCTTTAAGAAGCCAAAACACTCAAATATGTAAGAACTCTGTTAATAGCCCATGGCAAACCACCGGATGGGCCAGCACCAGGGTCTATACCCAAGTGCAGCAGCTCTGGGGAAGTCCTGCTGCTCCTCTGTCTGGCTCTGACCCAAATTTGCAGACTCCACACTTCCCAAGACTTCTGACCATATCCCCAACAGAGTCAGGCTCGTCAGGCTCCTCTTGCACCTCCCCTGGCTCCTCCACACTGGTGTTTTTATGCCCCAGCCTTGCTCTGTGTATTGCTTCAGCAATCTTGCCTCTTCATTAGCATTTCAGCGAGCTAAGTGCTGTCCTCCCTTGAGCTGGCTGGATAACTATGGGCTCAGCAGCTGTGTCTCTCTTGTGTTTAGGGATTTGTTGATTAAAACGATTACCTCATCCAGTTTGACCCTATCAAATCCAGCTTCCTTTGCTGCTGATGAGAAGCACATGTTGGTGGGCCTGGATCATTTCATAGCAGAGCCCATTGGCAAAACAAGGGGTGGGACAAGAAGTGGGTGGGCTCTGGTAGTGCAAATTCCTTCTTGCTATGGGTTCAAGACATCCATAGGTAATCACCAGCATAGAAAACTATCAGTAGCCCAGGATCCCATTCATGATAAAATTCAGAAAGGTAGCTTTAGAAGACAAGGTCCTTCTAGAGAAAGATTGAAAATTATGGTGTTGATTGAGTGAGGTCTGGGAAGTTAAGGGAGAAGAGTTGGTATTTAGCTCTAATTTGCTAAAAAAGCTTATAACAACTATCGTAGAAATGCCTTGTGAAGAAATAAAAATTCTTTTTATCAGGTTTGTGTGTGGTTTACTAAGGACATCTACTGATATATTGTATAAGTTCAGGAGAGTTGTGCCTGTATATTAGAGGTTTCAGATGAAGCTTTTGTTACTAGTCAGCTTTCCAACTATCTGAATGAAGCTTTATCTGATTATGTTGCAGCCTAAGCTGCCGAATCTCATCTCCACACCCTTTTAGTCAAGGAAAAGGCTTGGAGAAGAGGTCCAGAAAGGTTTTATTTATTCTTTTTCTGTCAATCCTTAAAAGCCATGCTAAGGTACAGGCAAGGTGAAATCTGAATTGGGTTTAAATCAGGACAATTGCTCTGAAAGACAGAATGTCCAGCAATAAACGTCTACGATAGCTCAGTTCAAAGCCTGATCCTCCTATGTCAGGTTTGGCCACTAGAAACCTTCCTATGCAGTTCCAGCAGTTGCATACCCATTGAGCTGCAGAGCTTTCTGGTGTTCAGCAAATTTGATTCTTTCATCTGTCCATGATTTTTCCATCTATCCTCTGTCATTTGGATCCAGTGTATCTGAGGTACTTATTGCTTAAGCTGTAGTGCCTGAACCTGGACAAAGTTCTCCGTATGTCTCAGATATGCCTCTCTCAATTAAAACTATAAACTAGAGCTGCCAATTGCTGACTTAATAGCATATCTATTAATAGTGACTGTTATCGGGGAAATGGGAAGAACAGCAGACAGATAGAAAAACAGTATCAAATTAGACATTTCTCTGAAAATACGCTCCAACTTAAGCACAAAATACAGCCAGATAACCTACAGAGTTATGGCTCTGTGGGTGATAAGCCTCCCTTTAATTTTTGCACAGGAAACTGCGCTTCAGATTAACTTTTCAGAAGGGATAACAAAAGTGATTTACTCCTACACACACAAAACCCCACACTAGCATGTTTGCACATTGCCATGGACAAAGTGCCTTCCAGGCACTCAAGACTGTACCCTTCTATAAGCACTGTGCAGACCAAAGGCTGTTTTTGTTGCTTACTCGGCTGTAACAGCAGATTATTAAGTTTGTAACAAAATCTCAGGTAACATAAATATTTAGAAACAGCAATCCAGAGGGATTAAACAAACACAGAGACGAGCTCTCACAGGATTTACCCTGTGTTGTTATTCAACTTGGACATTTCAGAGATAGGAAAACCAGACTGTTCAGTGCTGCATGGATTACTCCCAAAGACTAAATGCCCATACATATGGGACTAGATTCACGGGAAAGATTAAAGGATCAGTATTAGACCCCGTTCCTAAAACCTAATTAGGTAATTCCTAATGATTGTAGTTCACAAACCTCAGCACCCTGAGCACGGCTCTGCCTAGTACCAGACCATCTATAAAAAATAAACCAGGAAAATGCTGAAGAGGAGAAATTTCATGTGGGATTAACAACTGGAGGCTTTTTCTTTAATCTAAGTGCTGAATCAGGTCAGTTATTCCTCTCCATCCCCTCTAAAAATGCTAGAGTTGAGGCATCATGTGCAAAGCTCTCCTGCCCCAAATATTAGCCTGCACACGTCTGACATGAGAGACCCCCTTCAATGAAGACCATCTTAGATTTTGGGTCATTAGGACTTCTGGTGTAATTATTAAGGGATTTTCATGCAGAAGGGATGGGGCTTTGGTGCTTTGGGGAGTATAAGAAGAGGGGACAGGCTTCCTGCAGTAGTCCGCAGGATATGTAGAATCATAGAATCACAGAATCATAGAATAGTTAGGGTTGGAAAGGCCCGTAAGACCACCAGGTTCCAACCCCCCTGCCATGGTCAGGGACACCTCACACTACTCACAATGTACTTCATCTCCGGCATGCTTTTCCCATCCATGGCCCCAAAAAACCCCCTAAACCCCAGCTCAGACTGGAGGGAGGCAGCTTTATGTGGTGAGCCGCTGGGCTCATACACAATGAACCCTATTTTGGATGGAAAAGCTTCAGTTCCAGCTCCAGAAACATGCTAGCGTCAGGGGACTGACCAAGTTATAATTGAATCTCTTTGTGTTATTGGTCCCTTGGCCTTCCTAAGCTGAAGCAAGCTACATTTGATTTCTTTGGCATAGCCTAGCATGTGTACTGCCAGCATGTTGCCCTTGGTGCCTTGCGTAAGCCAAACTGGCCGCTTCTGTGACCTCTTGTTCCTTCTATACATGGAACATATTTCAATGATTTTATAACTCCTCAAATAAGGTCTCTTTTATTCTTAATCTGAATGCCCTGTTAACTTGGTTTTGGATCCTCTCCCAGCCTCTAGTATACCTGATGCTTTATATTTTGGATATACCGGTCTGCCTGTTGCTCCAGGTTATGACAGTGTCTGGTTCATATAATTCTCCCTTTAAATGTTAGATTACTTATTCCAGTTCCCCTCACCACTTAAAAGAAAAAAAAAGGGGGGTGGGGAGTGGAATAAACAGCTTCCTTCGTAATTCTCAGGGCAAAACCTGCCCACCATCTCTCATAGCTGTCTCATCAGCTAGCAAAACCAAGAAGTTCCTCCTGCTGCTCATTTCAGCTTGTCCAGCCCATATAAATGGACTGATTTTGAATCAAGAAAGCTCATTGTGTGCTGTTTCAACTCAGGTCTAAGGGCAATGTCTGAGGCATGGGGTACAGAGATAAGGATCCCCCAAGCAGGAAACTGGCAGAAGAAAATACGCATTTCCTGGAAACTGGTTTTTAGAAGCCGACCTGCTTACAGGAACATTTGGGTAGAGAAGAATTTGCAGACAAACCATTTTTAAGCTATACTTTTCAATTTGCCATAAAGTTCTCTCTATCTCTTGCTTTTTCTCCCTTTAAATGAAAATCTCTTTTGATTCTAAACCACCTTTGAAATTACAGTGCCCTCAACTTTTCAAAAGATTTTCATTATCTTTAGATATCAGACCTGAAATAAACTGCTCCCATATGCGTCAGATTAAAAATTTCAGTGGAACCACTGAGAAACTGGAGTGGGGAGAGTTTGGCTTGCAGAGTTTTACTTGTTCTTATTTATTGCAGGAGGGGAAAAATGAAAGCTCTGAAACCTCTCACAGGATGAGGAACAAGGTTCCTACTCACTTGAGGGGGCCAAGTTCTCCAGGCAAAGCTGCTCTCGCAGCAAAACCAGCCATGGTGAAGGTTTCTTTCCATCAACAGATGGAGAGGAAATACTCCCCTCAAATATAAACTGGTCATAGAGGGTATAATGAAAATGGGGGGTAGAGTAAGATGAAGGGATTGAGCCTTTCTCTCATTCTCAACTCAGCTTTCTCCTCTTCCTTCTAATTAATTTGTTCCTTTGTACATCAGCTGCTTAGTACTAAGTATGCAGGTGTAGCTCCTGTGGTGTTGGAAGATAAGGTGAGGTTATAATGAATTATAGCAATTGACCCCAAACTTCTCCTACATTTTATTCTCTTACGGTTGCTTTCATCTTCTCCCTCTATCTCTGGCCTTGTCCATTTGTTCCTTGAACTTCACCCTCAAAAAGGCCTCTCAAATCCTGAAACAGCCTCTTGTGTCTCCCTCATCTGCAGATTTTCCAGTTGAAGAATCCCAGACCATGCCAAGCCGGATGTTTTTTAGGAAAGCCTCCCAGAGGGAAGATTCAAGTGTTTCCCCCTGCTCTCCCCCCACTCCTCTTCACACCTATTTTTTTTAATGGTTTGAACTCTGGGCTGTATAATCTCTGCAGCCAGTAAATTATCCAGGAATTCAGCATAAATACATTCAGCAGCACGTGGCTTCCTACCCATTTCTTTGCCATGCTCTACTGCAGCAGTCAGGAGATAGCAATGGTTTCGGGAGATAGCAATGCAAAAGCAGGATGATCAGCCCCGAGTGCCTTGCTGTGATGCTGGGAGGTGCTTAGCAAAAACTACAGGACATCCAGGCCTTCAGCTTCATTATGGACATAACTGATGAGTTTCTAAAGGGTCATGAGGTCTTGGAAGTGTGCACAAGACTGTTTGCCACTCTCAGAAGCTCTTAGAAAACCAATGTCAGCCTCTATTCAGGTGTTACCATTGTCAGGCATTGGAACAGGCTTCCAGGGAAATAATAGAATAACCATCCCTAGAAGTGTGCAGAAAATATGTAGATGAGGCCTTAGTGACATGGTTTAGTGGTGGACTTGGCAGTGCTGGGTTGGACTTGATGATCCTAAAGGTCTTTTCCAACCTGGTTGATCCTATGATTCTATGAAAGCGTGCCATTACTTCTTAATTTCTGATCCCTTATGAGCTTTCTTTTTCACTCAGATTACTCAAAACACTCTTTATTGCCTATCTGAAGTCTTCAGTCAGGAAAAAATGTACTACTTGGGAGCCAAGGAGACCTTGCCAGGAGAGCACACCACTCTCCACCCTGGGAGCTGCAGCAAAGGCAACATGGAGCCCACGATGACTGCCTCTTCATCTGCAGGGACACTAAACCGGGGAAATCGCTCCAGGTAGTAGATATGACTGGACAATTCCAGGTTGTGTTCCAAAAGTCATGCCATGTTGGCAGAGGATGACTCAATGCCATGTGAAGTACCACTCTGTGCACTGCAAGCAAATGCTGCTTTCAGAAATCCCTGCCTTGATTTACATCCATAATCCTGGGCAGTAGAGAAGTTGGAGTTCCCACAGGAGTCCTGTGACCAGCCAAAATCACAGTAGCAAAGAATATGCAGTGAACAGGACAGGTCAAGGAAGTCTTCAGTGAGATCCTACAAGCACTAGGAAAATACCTCTACAGGTACCACTAAAATACAACTTGCTTTTCAGTTCTAAATCTTTTTCTTCACAGAGAGGGAATTTTTCTGGGCATTATTGAACAGATGATTCTGAAAGGGCAGGGAAGTGTGAAGGGCTAAGAGGAGGTCAGGGACAGGGAGACATGGCAACGTGGGACTGGTCTGGACCAGAAATACAAGACAACATGAAGCAGCAAGGATTAAATGTCTTACCTAATCTTCCAGGTGAGGATAATATCCAGGTTTTCCAAGCCATCTCCATTTAGAAATAAGGAAAAGAGAGAATTGTAATCACTCTATCACTACAAGTCACTGAAGTTTAAAATAATAGCCTGAAATCCCAAGTATGGAAGCAATTACTGATTATAAATGTATTATAGAACACGTTTTAGAAAAAAATCCCAGTTCCTCTTTCCTTTTCTCCCAAAGCATTCCCTGAATTTTGTACAAGTATTTGCTAATCATTAACATTCATTAAAAATTTGAGTAATAACTTTCAGGCAGTGGGATGACTGTGAATTGTACTCTAAAATCAGCTTATATGATTTCCTAGTAAGAGTTGGCCACACTGTCATTTGCAGTGCCAGTGGCCAGCCAAACCTTATGAAATAAACCGTGCTATAGCATGAGGTGTGTTAAGGGTGAATTAAATGATTCTGTTGTCACAAATTAGTGGTTAAGGGGATGCAAACATTTTAAGAAACCCCCAGAGGCTGCCCCATGTGTTTGTGAGTATGTTATTGAATTATCTGATGGGCTCTGGGTTGCTATGGGAACTTGATGATCTTGGAAAGACACAGCAAAACGAGGCCTTTCCATTTGGGGCAGTGATGTCTTTGGTCTGGTCCCAAGCACATCATGATGTGCTGCAATTATGTTAATGCCAACAGAGCAATGATATCATGCGAAGACATGACAGGTCACACTTTTTTCATATTAGGAGAGAAAGCTGGAACATGTGCATATGTGTACAGGAGTCTGTTTGTAATGAAACTGCCATTATGGGGCCCTTGTGTGCTGCAGTCTCATTTCCCTGAGTTAAGAGTACTTACTTTTCTTAATGCTTGCTTAATGTGTTTACTTAAATACATTTAATAGTCTATGAAGTCCATTTCCATTTACTGTTGGAGGTTTTTTCAGAGCATCACAGTGGCATGGCTGCTAAAGATACCTGCGAAAGTAATGACAACATATTGAAAGTACTGAATGTTCAGGATGCAAGAGGGCAACCTTCAGTTTTGTAATGAAAATAAGCAAAGGAGTGAAGCATTCAAATAAAGCAATCAGACAGGAAAGTAACAAATTACTCTATGTACACAAATGGAAAGAGTGAGGAAGGCCAATTTCTTTTTTCTGATGTTGCTCATTGTGGAGGCAACAAATGCCTAGTTTGGAAAAAAATATAAGAACAGTACAAGATATTGCTCTCTGTGCTCCCTGTTCCCCATCTGACCCCATCATTATTGCATTCCTGGCAGCAAACCAGCTCGGCTTCAAGGAAAAGTCTGGATAGGTCTCAAAAAAACCCTGTGACCTGGTGGTTAGGACACTCAGTCTGAAGGAAAGGAAGGTCTAGTGCCCCTTTGCCTCAACCATAAGCTCTTTCTTCCTAGAGGAATCCAGGAGCATGCAAACAGCAGCCATTACCAAGAGCAAACGCAAGAGGTCCACACACTGGGAACCTTCTTGGGGTGGCCTTGGATTGACGTGGCTGACTGACTGAGATCGTGATGGAACTGTAGCTGGGAGATCACCACCTGGTTTTATCATCATGGGCTGTTCTGACCATGTCTGAAGACTAAAGATAAGCATCAAGGGAAATGTCAGGTGAAGTTCCTGCAGCTATTCTCATTCACAGGTCAGTATACGGAAACATTTTGCTCAGTGACCTGGGGGAAGAGAGGCAGCAGAAGAGACTAAAGGCCTTGAAGCAGAGGAACCAAGTAATTAAGAATCCACCCTTAAACTGCAGGAATAGTAAGGGGATTCTGCACTCACCCCTTCTGTATTTCAGTACAGGGAGTCCTGTTATTCCTTCTAGGGGCATATATATGTTAGAAGAGCAGGTTCTGGTGGCAAGGGACACAATGATCTCTTCAGAAGGGTCCCAGCTGCCTTTCCCTGCTGAGTGACACTCATACTGCCAGGCCTGGGGAGCCAATGCTCATGCATGTAAAATCACTCTTTTCAATTTTCTGTTTCTGTAACATGACCTATTACTATACTACATCTTCATGAGGCAGAGCTGTCTGGAGAACATCTGTTGCAGTCCCAGCTGTTCGGGTACTTCCTCCATCTGATGTTTCAGCCCTGATATGTGCAAATCACTGACAGAAATACATCCCTCAGTTCCTCTTACAAATCCCATTTTCTCTGTTCTCACAAGAAGGGTGGGAGGGGGGCAAATAAAAAAATACTTTGCATGGTTAAATACAGGCTAGATGCTTTATTCTCACCAAATCACACCAGTAAGGTCATTGTGGACTGACTCATACCAGACAGACAGTAAAAACCATCCCAGTGTTTATTCCCCTTGGAACCTATATAATTAAAGCTGCCCACCTGCTCCTGAATTTTGCTGTCATTTTTTGGTGTTACGGGCAATGTGATACTCAGTTATTATCATAAACTATGTTAAGCTCTACCCACTATGGGGTTTATGACAACAATCCTTGAGAAAACTGTAATCCTCTGCGCTCAAGTATATCTCCTTGTTATAATGCCTATGATTCTTGGCTTGAGATGATGGCAGATGACGGCCATGAAAGACTTCCAAATATGGGTCCTGGCAAGTTGCTTTCTCCCTAGCTTGCCTGCATTAGATATCTTAGATGAAGCCATTCTCAGACCACCTTTTCCATCATTTCAGCACAGCCGTCACTCCTTTCAGCATGACTGAGAGATGTGATAGCCTGCCCCAGGGTAATAAGGTCCTTCTCATCTCCAAATTCAGCCTGCACATATCTGCTGAGGATCCAGAGGGAATCAAGGTGGCTGCAAGGAGGTAAGGGGGCCAGGGTGTCATCTGAGCAACTCTCCTACAGCTATACCATGGACTTTAAAGTCATTTGCGTCCTTTCCCTTCCTGGTCCACAACTCTTGTCCTCATCCCCATGCAAGGGCAAAGCATCAGGATGCCCTAGCCCAGGGTGCTCAGTGAGTCAAGATTTGGGGAAATTTGCAGGGCTTTGGCTGGAAAATTTTGCAGGGATTGGAGTGTGTGGAGCCCTTCTCCCACACTTTGAGTGAGAATTGCACCCCCCCTATTATCACATTAAAGGGTGGCAAATCTTTCAAGTGTGTTTGAAAAAGAAACAATGCTTGAATTTTGAGAGATGTGCAGAAGAGCACTCCAGGCTGTGGGTCTCATGCAGACTGATAGACTTTGGATGTTTACAGTGTCCAACATTTCCTCTTGGAAAAATGATAATTACTGACTAGTCCTCCATACACACTGCACAGACGTTGCCAAAGACCAAAACACATCTCCAATACTAAACATTCAATCAACTACATTTAAAAAAAACATCTAGCTTCTGAGCTCCAATCACTGTGGAATAACCAAAGGGCATCAACTTGCAGGATTACAAATACAACCATGGGACAGCACAAATATTAGACAGCCCTGGCAACAATAAAATGGGTTTCCCTATCACCCAATATTGGTGATATATTTATTAAAGCAACCATCATAAAATGATTACTGTAACTTTTATGATTGAAAACAGCAATAATGTGTTTTGTATTGGCTTCTGGAAAATTAAAAACCATCCAGGATATGTCTTTATACTGAAGCTTTTTAAATGGTGCAAGCACTGAAGGATCTGGAAATTCAGTTTTAGTTCTGAAGCACCAAACATTTCAAAATTTAACACTACCTGCGTACAAAAAATCCGCATCTGATGCAGTTTTCCCTATACCTATGCCTCCAGCTACAATCTCAGCAACAAAAACCTATCAAGATTAACAACCCAAACATGTTTCCAAGACAATTGGGTCATCCACAGTTGTCAGAAGCAGTCACTTCTCTTCACTGCCAAAATATTGTCTATCATTTGTTTCCTGATACTCCTGGAGGGACTTAGCCAGTGTTTACTAAATAATTTGAATCTGTATGGTAAAATTTCCATTTAATGCTAGTTGAAATATGAATTATTTATCAAGATTCCCATGCCCACCCCAGCTTTCTTAAGGACAACACATGGGTTTTGATAAAAGCTTCTGAATATTGGATGTGCATAAACCACACACAACCAACTTTCTGTAGTAGCTGTAGGACAAAGGTTTGACATTAACGCCTCTTGCACAGTCCCTCCAGGATGTTCAAAGAATACTTTCCCCTCGTATTTCTCTTGCACATAATTGTTGAAGAAAAAGGGGAATAAAGAGCCATTGCTCAGTGCTGATGACAGCAGCTGTCAGAAAGCTTCTAGCTTCTTAAGGGAAACAAGCTATTCTTTCAGCTAGTCTAGTATAAGACTCCCAGTGACTTCCATGAGGACAAATTCAACCTGAAGGCCTCACTCAATGGCTGGGGAAACAGCTTCACTTTATAGACCATGTTTTGGGAGAAGCAAGGCTAAGTCAAGGCCCTGAATGGCATAACAAACCAGCTGTGCCTTCCACTGACTGAGAAACAGGGCTCAGCTCTGGGACACAGCCACCCCAGTACAACCACCAGTATCTTCACTCCATCACAGGCTCCGGTTTGGGAAATAATTGATCTTGGTCTTGGTTTGCTACCTTGGATGCTCTGAAAGACAGTCAATGTCCTGTGATTCCCTGTGCCAAAGAAGCGTTACTGATATAATGAGGAGGGTGATGGCTTTGGACAGACATTAATTTGGTGCAGGGATCCAAGCCCACATCTCAGCACTTCCTGCCTTAAAAAAAAACCTTTATAATTTCTCAGTATTGCAATGTCTCTTCTATAAAGAGAGATCATTTATTGCTAGAATTCACACGGATGTAATAAGTGGGGAAAAAATGTGTCTTTTCTGTAAAAAGAATATGTCTTTTCTGTAAAAAGAATGTGTCTTTTTCTGAAAAAGAACTGTCTAGAGTGCAAACACTCTGGAAATGGGGAGAGACAGTCATTTACCTACACAGTATGTATTATCCTTTCTCCTAAAATTATTTAACAAATAGGTTATATTTAAATGCCATTTTGACTTTGTTTTGACTATGTAATTTTATGCCTTTGGGTTTGTAGGTGCCAGTTCTAGCAAAGATGGCAAATGAGATGATTAAATGCTGAAGGGACTAGCACTTTAAATGCTGACAAAAGAGCCATGTTTGCACAGAGGCCCCAGCAGCACTGTCAAGGAATCAAAAAAGCAAGTGCAAACAGAGCTGTGCTGACTTTATGGCCCCTTACAAATCTTTTCTGCCATATGGGAGTATTAGGCCTTGAGACACCAAAACGAGAGAAGAGTGTTTTGTCAGATCTCTGTGATAACGGGTTAAACTTGTCCTTACATGCAGCCTCTATTGTGCATGCACATAGTTGCAGATAAACATCAAAATGTGCCTCTTCTGATGTCAAGCTGGTGAGCTCCAACTGAACCATGACATAGGGCAGCTTGTGTTCCCCTGGCAACATAGGGCTGGGGCCAGCAACTAGTGACTGAAGCCATGCAACGAGAGCAAGGGCTTGTGGAACACAAGCCTCTCAGGCTCAGTAGGATGCTGAAGGACCCAGCAGCATACGGGAAGGCACAACTCCTTGTTGAGGTCTATGCGAGATTTGGGGAAATTTAATGTAAATGGACACTTTATTATACATATTTTTTGTAAGTTTCCACTGCTGTATTTCAGTGTCAAAGCCAGGTTCATCCTTTTGTTTAATGGTACCTGGGTGACAAATTTAGGTTATCTTGTTGGCTTTAGTGCAACAGTAAGCACCATTTGGGTCTTTCTCTCCACCCAGCAATAAAACCACTTGCGGGAAGTGCCAGTATCTCTTCCCTTTTTAAGGAAGCTCATGATTACTCTGTCCCTAACTTTGGTGCCTTGGGAGGATGAATCTAGGCCTTAAAATGCATCTGGCAAGAAATCTGAAGAGGAACATTTTACAAGGACGTGTAGTGACAGAACGAGGGGGAATGGCTTCAAACTGACAAAGGGGAGATTGAGATGGGATATTGGGAAGAAGTTCTTTGCTGTGAGGATAGTGAGGAGCTGACCCAGGTTGCCCAGAGAGCTGTGGCTGCCCCATCTCTGGCAGTGTTCAAGGCCAGGTTGGTCCAGGCTTTGAGCCCATGGCAGGGGGTTGGAACTGGATGAGCTTTAAGGTCCCTTCCAACTCAAACCATTCTGTGATCCTTATTTCTCTTTGACATAAAGGCAAGGCAAGAGCATGCTTTGAATGAAAGATGTTCTGCAGTGATGTGCTTAACAGAAATCATCTGTTACAGGTGGCATTGAATGCTCTGGTTTGCCCTGGGTCTTACCCTGGAAACCTCCTGCAACATCACCTCTACCCCTCTTTTTTAGTGGCTCTTTCTCACCATTCATGATGCTTTTCAAATTCACCTTCTGTCTTAGACAGCATTAATGAAAATATTTTAACTTTTCAGTATTAATAACATTAATATTAAAGTAACTTAGAAAAATTTGCCTTGAACCCTTGCCCAGGTCCGTTGCAATATTTCAGATCCCAGCTCCCACTGGTTTCAGGATCTGGGCCTCCATCCTTATCTCTCTGATTAAATCATTAGCTTTAAAACCCTTCGCCATTTTCAACCTGATAAGAAAGCACAGGAAAACTGTGGCTGTAAACTTCATGAATATTTATTTTTTCAACAGTGAAGGAGCAAGTTTACCTAACAGCTTTGTTAACTGATTGTCTGCAGAACAAGGAAGTTATGGCCGTGTTAACGCAAGCAGTAGTAGTTTATTGTTTTAGTAGACACTTCTTTTTCCTTCCTTCTGAATAAACACACTGCAGGGTCTGGGAGGACGCGTGCCAAGAGCATTACTGAGCGTAGCAACAGCCGAACAAAGCGCGGCAAAAGCACAATCCTAATCATAACAGAGCGAGCGAGTATTGTTACAAACGTTCTCTTTAGTATGGAAATGAGCCAGGGGTAATAAAAACACCATAAAAATGTCAAAATGACCGATCACCGCAAAGCATTGGCCTTTTTATAACCAAAACTTGCAATGAATGTAAAAAAACTCATCTATTAAGAGAAATGCCATTTTTGCTTAACTTTATTGGTTGACTTCTCCTTACTTCACTGCACAAGTTAAACGATTGCAGAAGAGAACAACTTTAGAAGGGCGTCAGTAAAGGTCTGATTGATATTAAGTGGCACTGGAGCACGATGGTGGACTCTGGATGGAAACAAACTATTAACCAGGGCATTGATATTAACACTGCTACTGCCTCTTTATGAGAACATGGGGCATATTTAGGTACTAATTGTTTGAACAGCAGCAATAAAACATAATGCTTAATAGCATACAAATGAAGAGCTGAGTAACCCATGTAATTCCATCAGAAAATGCTCAGGAGCAGCAGCTTGACTTTAATTACTCAGATCAAAGGAAAAAAGGCATTTTGAAGTCTGGTCTAAAATGTTATTTATTACTGCTTTCGCTAAAGCATAGATCAGCTCGGATAGAAATAGCAATTTGGACTGGATTTGGTTAGAGATAATGGGAAAAAAATGAACATTCATTGCTTTGCTGATGTCCACGTATACTGGGGAATATGTTAAATCCTAATTACAACAGACTGGCAGAAAGAGAAGGAGAAAATAAAGTGTGAAAGCTAAAATAAGGACAAATCAAGGTCACAGCTCCATGCATTGCTCTCAGAGACCTGAAGGTGGAAAATACACACAGAGGGATCTTGGCTAAATGCAAAACATAAAATGGGCATCCCCCTTCCTCGAGACTTCACTCTACGCTTATGCAATAAGCATGTGCCACGTAACAGTAAATGCAACGCCAATATTTTGAATATGGTTTTATCTGCCATTATTTCCTATTTTCAGCTACGACAATCCACATTATTGGTGGTGGGGTTTATGTTTGGGGTGGGGTTCTTTTTTTGACATTTGTAGCAAACCTTTAAAAGCTGAGGATCTTGGTCCAAGAAATGTTTTGCTGATAAGATAAGGTCAAGAAGAAGTCTGAAATCCCTACAGCTTCCTAATTAATAACATTTTCTAGCAGGTCCGGAGTACAGAACTGACCTGGCAGGTGACCTGTGTGCATCCCCGAATATTTGGATGACAGCCCCTAATCCTGGTCAGTACGTTCACACCCCATTTCTTTTTCTGTGAAATTGTTGCTGAGATCTGCAGATGAGACCTTCTCCATAAAGCTAGGTGGTTCTGGGACTATGCCTGTCGCAACCTCACTGCATCCATCAATCCTGAAAGAATCTGAAAAGAAACCAAAAAGAAACTAGAAGAGGCTAGATTTAGATCAGATATAAGGAAGAAATTCTTCACTGTGAGGGTGCTGAGGCACTGGCACAGGGTGCCCAGAGAAGCTGTGGCTGCCCCATCCCTGGCAGTGTTCAAAGCCAGGTTGGATGGGGCTTGGAGCAACCTGCTCTAGTGGAAGGTGTCCCTGCCCATGGCAGGGAGTTGGAACTGGATGAGCTTTAAGGTCCCTTCTAACCCAAACCAGTCTGGGATTCTATGATCCACAAACATGCATGAGTGTTCTCTCTGTGGGTCTCACACCCACTGGGTTCCCATGCATTTAGACCTGGAGGATCACTTTGGCCAAACTGTACAACCCAACATATAACCCCTCATGTCTGAATGAGTGTGCTGGGGGGATCCTTTGTCCATCTGAGGGCTAGGGCAGGATCCTGGCTTCCTCACATGCATGGCAAATTGGGAATTGGAGATATTTACACCTATAGTAACAAGTTTATGCAACTGAGCAGGCCATTAGCTGCATGTGTTAACATTCGAATTCACGTGTAAATCCTTCGTGACACTAACTGCAGGGAATCCAGCAGGATTTTCTGCAATGCTACTGGAGGAGTGCTGTGTGTACACAGGCTGCACTGCTGTTTACACAAAGGGTTTCTTGCAGACACAGTAAGCACAGCCCCAGTTTGTATAAATAACACCATGACTGTAGTAATACGCTGGGAAGTGCTGAGATCACATGCTTACTTACAGTCTGGAGGCAAGCAGAGCTGCATGTGCAGCCTGAACAGGGCTGCCATGTGCCAAATGCTGCTGTAAGCTCTGGGGTGCATGTGTACAGATACAGCGCTAGCCAGGACCTGTGCTTGCATTGCCTTCTCTCTGCAGCTTAACTACAATTACTTAGGGCCAGAAGGGACCACTACATGACTCCATCTGGACTAGGTGTATCGCTTTATCCTAATAACATTCCCAAAACCTTGCTTCCAAGTGAAACACATTGTCCACAAAGCACCCAGACTTGTTTTGAAGATTTTGGAAGATGTGTCTACTCCTTCCTTTGAGAGCTCCTTCCAAAATGCATGCATTTCCCATTTAAATGTGTCTGGCTTCATATTCCAGACATTAACTCCTGTCACATCTTTCTCTACCAATGGGTCAGCCAGAGAAAAGATGTAAAAACCTTGCAATGACTCCATGCATCCCACTGATTTCCCAATGGACATTACAGGGATTTTTTCCCACTGGCATCTGCAAGAGCTGGAAAGGGCTCTGTATGTGGAATAACCATTGACTTCAGATAATTTGGAGTCCTGAACACACTCAGTATATCCAATGTAGGCAGAGATGATGCCCAAATGGGAAAGCCATGATAAAAACCCCTTTAACCTTTGACCACATCCTAGCTTTTGCTCACTGCCAAATCCCCCCTGGGGCTTTATTCCAGTGTTTCACATGTTTAAAGAGTTTCAGACAGCCACAGAAATATTTCCTCTCTCCCACTCCAAGTGTGCAATTTCTGTGCAGGGCTCTTTGGGTTCGAGGTCCAGGTCAGGTCAAGACGAAGTTTGGGTGAGGGCCAGCTTTTCCGATCTTAAGATGTCACAGCTTGGACATTTTCTGCCTATGGAGTGAGTAGTGAGACACTCATACGTTTGCCTTGAAGGTGATGGGCTTGACCTTGAAATCCCTGCTCCACTGTAGGCACCCCAAAGCTAATTGCAGTTTGGCTCCTGGTGCAACTATGGCATTTGGCTCTGGAAGTGATTAAAAATTGTCTCTTTTCACTGAAAAACAGAAGCCTTTCCCAGTAATACCTCTGCTAGACCCACAGCACCTTCATGAAACAGCAGACCAAGTTGTGGTGCAAAGGTGATTTTGCAGTATTGTCTGCTTTGCCTCGCCAGCACGTATTCCTGACATGTGGTAACACATCACACACACACCTTCACACACACAGAGCCATCCTTCTCCTCAAAACACAGTAACTTTACAGAACTCTATAATCTATTAACACAATTCCAGGCTTTTATTCCTTTTGTTCTGCAGTTTTTATTACACAGCCACAGCCATAGACACGCTCTGCCATCCCGTCTCATTTTGATGTGTTCAGTTACTGTATTTACCACTAACTGAAAATCACATAATCCTTTATATTTTCAATGCCTGATGTTTTCAGTTTGAAAGGGTCTGACTGTACAAAGATTGTCCATACAAGGTTTAAAAATTGGCGTGGAAGACCATGTTTGATCTGTAATGCAAATAGAATAAACAAAGAAGGTGAGTTTTGAGCCTAAAATTCCTTTGATCTTTGAAGCCCCATGGCTCTAAAAGCATAACCGCCTTCCACATCACAGCCTGGCATGTACTTCTATATGCCTATATGTATACGTATCCATATAAAACTTCTGTGTTCAAAATAGGGTCCATAGCTAATGGCAAGACCATGCTTCTCTTTAAACACATTCTGTTCATGTGTGAAGATGAGTCCAAATCTTGTCCCATTGAAGAAAAACCAAATTTAAACACACATAGGACCTGACAATTTATTTAGACTAAGGAAGACTTTGCAGTACATGCAAGGTGCAGTCAAGCCCTAAAAATAAATAGCATGCAGTAGGGCATGGGATGGGACAGAGTGACTCTTAAGAGCACTTACAGGAACCCTGTGAAGGCAAAACAGTTCCTCAAATATGCAAATCCCATTCAGGCACAGGAAGCCACTGCAAGGCCCAGACAATACATACAGCCCCTGTAAAATAGGGGATATGATGATATTTTCCTAGGGGGATATTTCACACCATTTTGGGTGCCCAAGAGAAGATGCTCAAAGAGGGAGCTGTTACCCAAGGCAGGATGAAAACCCTGTGCTTTCTGCAAATCCAGACCTTTATATCACCTCATATGGCACATCCAGAACCATGGCTGAGAGCTGCTGCTGTGTTGGGCTGTTGCACTGCTCATGCTGGGTGGTTTACTGCAGTGTTTGCCTTTGGACATCTATCAGCATCACTAGAGATTTGTCTCTAAAGGCATGAGCTTTAAAGGGCAGGAAGAGGCCACTCCTTCCACGTCAGCCATCTAGTTATATATGAAGTTTTTGGCTGTGTGATACAACACAATGGAGCTGGAGCACAAAGGGTAGAAGGCATCAGTGGACAGCATTATGCTCAGCATGGAAGACTGTGCTGTATGGGAAATGCAGGATTGCTTCTTTTAACCCACTAACCCTCTCCCTGAGGGTCAGTGATATAGCTGCCACCTGAAAAAGCGCCATAAGACAGTGTCTTAGGGTTTGCTTAGGGCTGAACCTTACAAAACCAGTGTTCACCTCCACCTTTGAAGCTGGTATCAGCACTGCTAACACAGGATGTGTTGGAAGAGCCCTCTCTCTGCAGCACAGGAGAGCGAGCAGAGAAGGGCTATGGGCTTACAGGTTAATCCTGCTTTCTGCCATGCCCCAAATGCTGCTCAAATGTGCAGCAGCTTGAGAAGCATCGTGATGCAGAAAGCAGCTTCTCACAGGCATAATATGAAATGTAACCCTTAGTAATTCTCATGGAAATACCCATTTACTGCCTTTTTAAAATAAAGAGGATGCACTTCATGTATAAGCTTTTTATTTTTTTCTGATGACTCAATAAGCCAGAACCATTAAGAACTCCTGCCAAAATCATGTCTTGTATCCAAACGGAGCCTTCAGTGCTCACATTTAACTTTCCCTGAAGCTGAGGATGCATAAAATTCAGCTTTTATGGACTTCATAAATTTGTGTTAACAAAGTGTAACTGAACCTTCCTGCTGAGAAAAAAATGAATAAAAATAGCAATGGGTTGCTTTATCATAACCTCTACAGGAAGATCACCCCTGAAGATGGTCTTCCTGTAGAGGTTATAACATGGATTTCCTACTACAGCAGTCAGGAAAGCAGCAGCGTGCTATGCAGCGCTGTATTGCAACAGCGCCAGTTGGTAAACTCCATGTGAGTAGGAAAGTATCTCTCCTCTACTTCTGCCTCCTCCTTTTCCTTCTTTTCCTCCTTCTCTTCCCCTTTCCCAGAGCTACGGATGGCTCCAGGCAGAACCAGCACAGTGGGCAGGGATGGAGCTACTGATCCAGGTGGCTAAGGCAAAAAAAGGGCCTTTTTGGAGGACCATGTGTTGGTGAAGTGAATAGGGAGCTTACATGTTTCACTGAGCTAGGGCCCCATCTCACAGCACTGCGGCTGAGCAAACAAGGAGCTGTTTGGTTTGCTGCTGATTCAAACAAGTCAGCAGAAAAATCACTGCAGGTCAACCCAGAGCAAATACCTTCAGAAACATATAGAGAAAAGCAAAGCACTGTTTTGTTTCAGGTTAAATGAAGTGTTTCACTTTTAAACGGAGCAGCTGGTTTGTTGAGGATCTCTTTCGTAGAAAAGGCTTTGAGAGAGAAGTAATTTCAAACCTAAAAATTAGCACATTTCAATTTTTCAGGGTTTTTTCACCAGCAAACTTGAAGTGAAATGCAATGAAGTGAATGCTGAACCCACCTTCTCTAAAGAACATTTTAGCCACTAAAGAGTTGGGTGCCTCTCCGTAGCATGCAGCAGAATGATGGTGTGAGCAGCTCCCCACGTGCTCTTCTTACTGCACCTACCTCATCCTCCACTGGCTCCTTCAGCAGCTGCATTTACAAATGAAGTGTTTCACTTGCATTTTGTATTTCCCCCTTCCCAAGCACCCTGAGGCCAAAGTTCATTTTACAGGCACATAAATTACTGTGTTTTGATTTACAGAATTTGCTTTTAAAAAGAAACCCCACTGGAGGTTTGTGCTTAAAAACCAAATGCAATCTCCTTCCCTTCCCCCCCCAAAAAAAATGCATAGTGAAACAGATTTCCCTCTGAGCAGACAACTTCGTAATGAAGATGACAAGGGATCCATGAGAAGTCATCTGGCCACTGCAGACCTCTTCAAAGCCAGAATATAACCAGTTGAAAAGGTCAGATGGCAAGGATGGCACCAGCAGTACCTGAGATGATGCTAGGAGATTACACATGGATAGTGTAAAAAGGCATAGAGATAGATGACCCTCCAGGTTTGGAGAAGCACAATTGGTCACATGCTACATCAAGTGTATTCTGAGCATGGCATCTATAGAACCTGGAAAAAAAATCTTTATTTTCTTTGATCAAAAATACGTATAGAAATGCCTGTTTTGAGGAAAATACCATACATTTTTTTCTTGTTTAACAAAATAAATTAAATATACATGACTTCTGTTTAAACTCTATATAGAATTACAAAGGTTTTATATTTGCAATTGGATTCATCTCCAGTCCCTATAGGTATTTAATATGGTCCTTATTTATTTTCTTTCTGTCTTTACTGTTGTTTGAACTGCAACAAAGCTGTATCATTTGCAAACTGTTATCTGAGGGGAGGGGACCACCACACACAACCTAGGTGAACATTTCTCAAATTCATTGTTTCCTACATGATTATTTCATTCTCTTCGTTTCTTACTTTTTTTTCCTAATGTTCTCATGTATTTTGCATTGACACAGAAAATCCAGTAGCTTGTCACTGTGAGCCATCACGAAAGGACAGTGTGTTTTGCTTTCTTCACCATCAGCAGTTCAATTATTATTATTATTAATTATTATTATTTCTTAAATATAAATATAAAGGTGTTCTGTACAATGTTCCTCTTTCCTTCTTTCCTTTCTCCTGGCAGTGGCACTGAGTCCTAGGACCAGGGGAATGGAGCACTTCTGGTTTGATCTGCAGAACACCACACTGGATTCACGATGCCTTCACATTGCAGATATCAAGCCAGTCAGCTTGGCTAGTATTTCAGACCAAATGACCATGATTGAGAAGCATTCAGCATTTCATGTTGTGAATAGAAATCAGATGTTCCAGACCCTCTTGTGTTATATTTTTCCCCTGGAAGAGGTGAATTGGTTATATCTCCTGGTGTTTTGGCACTAAACCTCAGTCACTCAGAGCAAGACAGATCTGGGGACTTCCCACCAAAACAAGTGATGTGAAGCAGGCACAGGATCAGCAGTGCCCATCCAGAAAAGCACCATGGTCACCTCTTGTTCTTCTTGCTTCTGTAGCAACACAAGGAAGGAGGTGGTTGCTCACATCCCTGTGTCCTGTCTCACTTGTTGCCAACTCGATTAAGAGATCCGGGAAGGCTCCGCTGTTGGAGATGGCTGCCTCTCTGCTGAGATCTGAGTTCCTTCATTATTCCTCGGCTACATCCTGATTGCAATAATTAAAAACAAAAAAAAATCTCTTTTATCTTTTTGTCTTTCTCTATTATATATATATTTAGATAGATATAGATATATACACATATATATATACACACATACACACACGCATATACAATTATATATATATGTATATATATATTTAAAATTATATATATAATCTTTTCTGTCTGCTTTGCCTATTGCTGGCAGTGTGAGCTGACTTGGAGCAGTCTCTTCTGAGGTACCACAAGGAAAAGCCCAAACGAGCTACTGTACACGGACACCCTCTTAGCACTGGTACTGAATGTGCTGGTGCTGATGGACTTTGCCTTCCACATGTGAGTGGGTATGGGTGTGGATGTCCGTGTAAATCTTTGGGTACATTTTGGATGCCATGGCAGGGGCAAGTGCAGGCCCTTGGGATAGTAAATGCTGCTGTTGGGCAACATATTCCTCATAGTTTATGGAGGAGATGCAGTCTTTGTCAGGGACTTGGGAGACACAGATCCTGTCCCGGGGCTGCGATCGATGCACTGGGGCAGCAGCTGGAGGGGAGCAGGGTTTCTTCTTAGTCTGGCAAAGCCACAACAGGATTGTCCCAAAGATGAAGACAGCTCCAGCAGGGATGCCGATGATCACAGGCCAGGGCAGGCTGCTGGCTGAGGAAGGCGGTACAGGTGCACTCGGAGGTTTGGGATCTGGACATTAAGGCAGGAAAGAGACAGAAAGAGTTAATTAAATGCAGGCAAAGTGGATTCAAAACAGATGTCACACTTGGGCTGGCTTTTGTACAGGCTGTCTGGCAACCCTGCCAGACCAAGTAACAAGGGAGAAATCAAGCCAGCACATGATGTTTGGTAACTACTTTGCTTTTCAGTGCTCCTGGAAGGACAAACAACAAATTTTCTACGGTTTTGGGGTCAGGAGGGGAGCCTTTGGGGGATTTTTTAATTTTCTTATCCAAGCTTTGATGGATGCATTAGAGCTAGCCCAAGAGTTCCCTAACACACTCACTCTGCAATGAAGTGGGCTTTGCTGCCCAGGCTGGAGCACACAACACGTGTCAGCAATACCTCCGTGTCAGCAATACCTCCAAGTCAGCAGCCAGCAGGCATGATCAGGTTGTTCAGAGCCATGGCACGTTCTCCACTTACTTCTACCACATGTAGCTGTGTCTGTATGGGCTTTAGATACTCTTTAGTATCCCTGTCTAGCGATAACAGAACTACTCAAGCAATGCTCTGCCATAGCAGGGAGCATGAATGTGGTGTTTTGGAGGTGTTGTCTTGAGTTTCTTGTGTGGCTGGAAGGAAAGCTGAAGGATAGGGAAAACATAGGTGAGCTGGTGTCCCTCCTTGGTGCCCAAGCCGTGGAGTCCACATGGCATTAAATTGTGTGTCCATTTCCTATGCCAAATGGGCTCTATCTCCACCAGTCTCTTTGGAGAGACTGGTGGCTTTCTTAGGGCAGCAAATCCAGATACCAGAGGAGACAAGATGCTTCCAACAGCATCTTTCAGACATACCTCCTCCTTCCCCTTTCTGCTGTTGGCAGCCTGTACATCCCGGGGTAGCCTTGGCTTGGGTTAGCCTGGTAGTTCTTAGATTGATAGCTTGATTTATAGACACAAAAGGAGACCTGGAGTAGGATCTTAGCTATTAAAATCCCTATCTAGATAGCTACCAGCTGGTATTTCCAAAGCCCTGAAAAATACCTACGCACAGGATTCAGCTTGCAGGGAGACACTCAAAAAACTTTA
Source organism: Brotogeris chrysoptera (assembly GCA_030323915.1). NCBI lineage: Eukaryota > Metazoa > Chordata > Aves > Psittaciformes > Psittacidae > Brotogeris > Brotogeris chrysoptera. Next base: position 47,851 of record JARCZZ010029439.1, on the reverse strand, counting down.
AAAACCACAGGCTATCCAAATAGCCCAATATGTTATAGTCAAACATATTCCAAGCCAAACTTCTTTAAGACACTAATGTCTTTTTCTCCCCTTGACAAATAATCCTAGCATGAAATATTAAATATATACTATGCGGTCTCTTTGAAGTCACAAGGACCTATACTGTTGACCTTAACAGATAAAACTTTGATTCACTAACACTGCAAATCACAGAATAATTTAGGCTGGAAGGGGACTCTGGGGGTCATCTGGTCCAGCCCTGTGTGCAAAGCAAGACAGGATCAGAGAACTGACCCATCAATTGACCACAAAAACAACGGTGCTCATGATGGTTGGCAGAAATCCTCTGCTGGGCTGAAACTAAAGTGTTTTGATATTCATCCCTGCTGTTCTTTGGAGATGTCTATGTCAAATCTGGTAGATTTACAAGCAGAATGGTGTTTTTAACTCATGGCTTTGCAACCACATCTTTGCTTCTGAGGGCAAGCTGGGCTCTCCTTCTCCATCACTGCCAATAACAACAGGCCTCCAGGCTCTGGTTCTGGTACGAGACCTCATTATAATCCCATTTAAATCAATGGAAAGTCTCCCACTGACTTCAGTGGGAGCTGGATCAGACGCTCATAGTTTAGAAACCCCCAGAGGCTTTGAGTCATATCCCACCCAGACAGTCTTTTCCTTGGGATTGGCAGGTCTTCTAGTTGGAGTTTAGTGAATCTAAGTGATGCAGAAGAAGACACCAAGAGCATTCTCCTACTTTGCAACCTGCTGTCAGTATCTAAATGCAAGCTAATGATGCTCGGAGGCTGCCTGAATACAGAGCTTTGGCAGTCGGTGAGCAGAATAAGCCATGCTGCCTCAGTTATAAGAGCATTTTCCCCATTACCTACACAGAAAAACAGTTTTAACAACCTGGGAGAATTAGTGATTTCTGTCTCCCACTGGTGTCTTGACTGCAGACATTACATTAGACCTGACATCTAAAATGGAGGGAAGAAAAAGCAGTAAGATTGATTTTTGCCCTAAAACAAGTGGATCTGAAGCTAGATTCGCACAGCAAGATGAGGCAGAAAGAAATGTCCTTCACAATAAAAACTATTTATCAAGGCAGAACTTCAAAGTCAGGATTAAATGGCAAAGGATGGTGTGCCCTAAAACAACCTCAGTTATATGTGACCACGAGCTCTGAGGCCTGGAGAGAGAAGGAAGCAGCTGTGAGTTTGGTGCAAGGGTCTCCAGGGGATCACTAAGCAAGAATTTAACTGATCAATCATTCTCTCTTTCACAGCTATTATTTTTTTCCCTGTCACCAGAACAGTTTTTATTCTTCTCTCATTATATGGGCCTGTATCACTGTCTCCTTTTACCAGTAAAAGCAATATAAATAAGAGCAAGAGAAAAGAGCAATGTGAAGGAATGTGGTTGCAAACTGTCCTGCTATTCAGTAGCTCTCATGTCCTCCACCCTATCACAAAAGTGATGTAGTGCCTGCAACTGCAGCATCCTTTCCCGGCTCCTCTTCCACATACGAACAGATCATTCATTTTATTTCACCTTGCTGGAATCATTACTCCACATGAAGGGAGAAAAGGAAACATCCTAGAGGATTTCAGCAGGAGCTGATTTAATCAGGGTTGATTTAGTCTCCCATTCATTCTTATCAGAATTGGGCTAGCATAAATCACAGAGATTAGCCTAAAGCACAGAGAGCCACGGAGCAAAACAAGCATCAGTGTTGTATTAATACCATGATGCAGACTATTGGTTCACATGTAGGGGAAAAAAGGCATAACTCACCTGGAAGGACTGTGAGAAAAGCACTGCGGAAGCTGTAGCCCATGGTGTTTGCCCCTAGGCAAATGTACATCCCTGCATCTTCTTCCTTGGCTCGAGTAATCATCAATTTATTCAGGTAGGAGCCATCGGGGCGGGACCAGACCTCCCCCGTGGGCAGCACAACAAACTTCTGTCCCCCAACGTCAATGGTTGAGTTGTACTTGCTCTCTGTGCCATATTCCACCCTCTTCAGCCACTGAATGACAGGTTTGACATCACTGCGGACTTTGCACTGGAAGGATGTGGTCCCACCGTAGTCCACCGTCGTGTTGACGGGGTGTGTCCCTGTCAGGATGGGCTTGGACCTCGTCCTCTCTGCACAAAAACACAGGGAGCTTCATGTTTGCCAATGTGCAATTACAGGAACATAGGAAAAAGGTGTGGAAGGGATTAAAAATAATCGTCTAGTCCAACTCCCTGCACTAAAGCAGGCTGAGACTTCTGCAAATCAATCCTGATATAAATTTGCCCAGCCTCTGCCAAAGCCCCTAATGGTAGATGCTCTCCAGTTTCTTTGTCTGAGGCTTAGCGAGTCTTTTCTCACACTCAACTTGAATCTTCCTGTTTTCTTTATCTGCATCAGACCTGGAGAAAAGTTCGCTCTCCATCTTAGCCCTTATATTTTGGAAGATTCTCTTCAGCCCTCTTATGTACACTGAAATCCTAACTTATAAGCAAAAAGGGTCCCAGGAATTAACTACAGAAGGTTTTTCTGTCTTTGCGGTATTTCTGCCCTCTCAGGTCACTCAAGAAGCATTTAGACCTTGGTACCCAGGTTGTGGTGGTATTACTTGACAAGACACAAGTCAGACCTGGCCTTTCTCCTCTTTGGCAAGTACCGTAAGTCCAGTCTGGACTGTTAAATTTCCCCATTCCCCTGCTTGTATGCTGCAGCTATGAGAGGACAAAAAGGGCCATCTTTCCTTGTACTCCCACTTATCCTCATGTCTCGGGGACCATATCCTAGAAAAACGGGATCTTAATGATGTACTTGACCTACAGGATCAGAAGCTGCAATGATCTTTCCCGAGTCTTGAACAGAGTAAGATAAATGGCCTGATATTAGCCAAAATGCCACAACCCATTTCAGGATTATATTTGGGCAACAGTACAAGTCTGAACACAAATGAAGACGATTATTTCACTGTAAATGTTCACTTGATATTGACCCTGATGATGTCTTATCAATGTTTCTAAGTATCTCAAAGCTGGGTGTAAAGAAGAAGACGACTTTTTTCAGTGGTGCCCAGGGACAGGACCAGGAGCAATGGGCACAAACTGAAACACAGGAGAATGCTTCTGAACATCAGGAAACACATTTTTATTGTGAAGGTGAGCAAGCACTGGCACAGGTTGCCTGAAAAGTCTGTGTCATCTCCATCCTTGGTGATATTCAAAAGCTGTCTGGGTATGCTCTTGGGCAACCAGGTCTATGTGATGCTGCTTGAGCAGTGGGGATGCACCAGACAACTCCCAAAGGTCACTTCCAGCATCATCTGCTCTGTGATTCTGTGATGCCTTGCCTCCTATCACCATGTCTGGTAGGGTGTAATTTACAGGTGAATATGACAGAACCTCACATATTCTTGGGCACAACCTCAGATTTTTTACTAGATTATTTACAAGTACCTATCTATTAACAGTCCACACCAGAATCACTGTGGCTACCCCAGTCTGGGGACAGTGAGGGGTAGGGTAAGACATGCTCCTTCTCCTTTTGGTCTTCCCAAATGTTCCACAAGGACAGACAAAATCGGACAGGAAAAAGCTCCTTCTTTCACAGACTAATGGCAGGCTGTGGATATTGCCTGATCTTTTGTCTGGGAGTCTTTCAAGAGATACCTGTCATCTCTGTTGTTGAGCCTGCATGGAAAAACTCTACTGGAGCCATCCCATGCCATATCATCCACTGCTAGGGGACCTGAAACCGCAGGCAGTATCAGTGAGGAATACCTTCACTCCATCCTTACCTACCTGCTTTTATTTTTCCTTTCTTCAGTCCAATTGTCCCCACACTCACTATGGAGCAAATCTTTGTGGAGGAAGAGCTCAAAAGGCCTTTGCTTTTCTAACCAATGGGAAATGTTTCTCACAATTGTTTTTGCCTCAGCCGATCAAGGAAACAAGATGGTAGGAAAGGAAATCAAACACAAGAGGCTCACAAGACCATTCTTTCCAGCATGATCGTAAGCCTTAGGTTGTGTCAACACCACATAAAGTCAGAGGAAAAATGTATCTCTCATTCTGAGGAATGGTTGGATTTTTTTTGTGTGTTAGCATCAGAGAAATCAGTCACAGTTTCTAGACAAGGAGGTGCTGCAAACCCCTGTCCTAGGCACAGAGAGAAATTATGGTATCACAGTGGGTGGTAACTGCTGGCGATCATCAACTGCTTTTGACAGCGAACACTGTTGGATTGAGCATGTAACAAAACAGCTCTCAACAGCACTGGTTTGGGGTGAGAGAAAGGAACAATGGACCCTCTTTCAAAAACTCAGGATACTTTCAATAATGAGGGCTGCTTGGGAAACAAAAATACCACAGTGGTCTCTATAGGCTTTGCCTTAGGACTACGAGTGGAATCACAGCTGGGGAGACTGAATCTCAGATAAGCAGGACTTAGGAGTAGAGGCTCCGGGCAGGGGAAAAAGGAGGAAATTGAATAAAACCTGTAATGCTGCACAGAATGATGTTAAAAATAGAAAGATGTCTGAAAATTGCTTAATGCCCTTATCTCCTTGACTCTGGTTCCAGCTTTGGTTACTGTTTGCACTCCTAGCCAGCAAAAGCTAATGAAAACAAAGGTTACATACATCTTTAAGTTGACAAAAACCAAGATAAACAGGGACACAGAAAAGGGCTTGTTCCTGGTGCTGTCTGGTTTTGATGAAGTGAAAATGCCACAGCTGCCATTAGGATGGGGCTTGATTCATTTCCCTGTCTCTGCTCCTGTTTTTAGTGTAAACATATGTTTTTACTGTCTCCACACAGCTGCATCTTTATCAATCCCAGATGTCCAGCAGGTTTGTGCCTTCAGAGCCCAACAGAGCTTCACACATGTGCTTTTAATTCCGCAATTCTAGAGAAAGGACTTATCAGAGAACAGATCTTTACCTTTAAGAACAATCTTTCACACTGGGATAAACTTTCTCATGCTAAAATGTATGCACAGGCAGATAAACAACATGCTTTCCATGTGGCTGGAAATCACTCCCCGTGCCTCTGCTCCTCGTTAATGAAGGCTATTCAATCTTGCCTCCACTCAGCTCATCTTCTCCACTTTCTTGAGTTGGCTGCTCTGTACATTTCCATGACAACTTATGACGATGTCATATAAAAAGCGCAATAATATAAGAGTAAGAGCTCTTCTCTGGTAGGATTTGAGTATAATTAACTTCCGTAATAACAGGGGAAACAAGAGACTGGAGAGCAAGAATCAGGATAGCTAGACAGTAGGAAGGGCAATTTACCCCACCACAATGCAGGATAACCCCCCACAACTCATCTTCTAAGGCTTGAATCCTTGAAGCTTCATAGGCATCTAAAGACACAGATAGGACATTAGCGGGACTTTTTTTTTTAGCATCTCATTTATACCCACCTAAACCTTCAGATGCCCAAATGTTTTTGAAAATCTGGCCCTAAAGCCTTGTCTGCCTAATCTCTCTATAGATTCTTACTAATTCCCTTGGAGCATTTCTCTAATGAAGTGGGCCTCCTATTACAGCTATCTAGACTATAAATTTCCAGGTATAGAGTCATAGACTCATAGAATGGTTTGGGTTGGAAGGGACCTTTAAAGCTCATCCAGTTCCAACCCCTTGTCATGGGCAGGGACACCTTCCACTAGACCAGATTGCTCCAAGCTCTACCCAACCTAATTTTGGTGGGCTTTGAATTGGTCAAACCAATTGTCTGGTTTCACCCTATTACCACTCTGAGAGAGTAATCTGGCCCATCCTAAATATTTACACACGCACACCCCCCTGCCATGGTACACGAAAGGGCTTTCTCAGTTATTTCTCAGTCTCCCCTTAAATTGACTGTTTTGGTAGTGTAAGACTGAACCACACAATAGTGAACTTTTATCATTCAGATGCCCTCAGAGAAGACTGTTTTCTAGTATCTCTCCCTATTTCATCTACATTGCATTGCTGTTGCTCTGTCTTGCCTACGTGTTAGGTTTATTCTAGACTTTCAGTAATGTTTTTGCTGTCTCTGCTGATGTTTTAACACTTCCCCATTTCTGTGTCCAGCTATCAGCACTGCACACTTGCCATTGCACTTTCTTTACTCAGCCAGCCCCTTCCCAAAACTCCCTCCCTGCCTTTCCACCCTACAGGCTGCACTTACGGATTACTTCAACTTTGTACGTTGCATTGATTTCTCCAACTTTGTTAAACACTCGGCACGTGTATTTCCCACTATCCTCTGGCTTCAGGTTCTTCAAGTTCAGTGTCCACTTCTTCTTCTTGTTCTCTCCAATCTCTTGGGGTGTGAGAGGCTTATTGTCCTTTAGCCACGTGATGTCTGGCCGTGGGTTCCCACTGGCCACACACTTCAGGCGGATGGAGCTGCCGACAGGACGGGCGATCACTCTCCGTCTCATCTTGGCAGGCTGAGTGAACCTGGGCCGGGCTGTAAAAAGCATGGAATATTGACTGTGGTGAGCAAACAGCATGCAAAGAAGGATAATGCTGTTAAGTGTTATGGCAAAAGTCACTTGAGAGTGTCTTTGGCAGCTTGATACGTAGCAGTGTATCACTCACATCAGCTCAAACTGATTTCCTTTAGAAAGGAGACATTCAGCCTGATGCATTCAAATGTCTTATTACACTGGCCACAGCATTAGCTTTCTGCATAGCACAACCCTAAAATTTCTCAGTGTCCATAAGGCAACTGCTTCAGACCATCTCACAAAATAATACCAAAATCACGTTATTGTAGCTGAAGTCCAAATGCGGCCCCATAATCACATTATAATTGTTACCATATTCCATGCCACAAATGCAAGCCCTTGGCCAAGACCAAAGGAAAAACCTCAGATTCCTGTCAGACTGACAATTTTCTCAGTCTGTTGCTGGTCACTGAAGCTTCATTTTCTGAAGATGTTTTGCTCCTCAGTTCTCAATGACGTTTGTAACACTTAAGAAGAGTCAGTACCAATTCAATATGTAAGTCTTAGAAGTATGCCAGACTTCTGTATGTTGATCTGAACTTAAAAGTATGCAATTGATTCAACATTAATTTACGATGCATTCACACTGAAAGGCCCCAAAAGAAGCAAACAAACAACAAAACCCCAATAAAATCCTCTTCAGTTTGTTCATTAGATGATATTCCATGCTAACCCATCTCAGAAACCGAGAAGCTGAAGCAACAGATGCTGGTGGACAGGATCATGGGTTAAGATAGTCACCTTGTCTTAGCAAGGAAATCACCAGTACTTTCAATGGCAGTAATAAGAACACTAGAGAAATGAAAGGTCCCCATCTGGCAAAATCTGCACCTAACATTAATTCAGATTATGTCAGAATTCCAGGGGGAAAAGAGGTGGCACTTTCACACACCAGTAGCTTTACTGACATTGCAGAGAATCTTCCTGTGAAGTCATGAGTTGGTCTTAGAAATAAAAATTCAATAGAAAGAAAAAGATCTTTGCACAAACTTTTAAGACAGTTGAAACAAGAGAACATGATCTGTTGCAAGGCAACAGCTTGTCTAATAGTATCCTGTGCTAAAGAATTCAAAAGACATTATACATTTCTCACAGTTACTTCAGTTATGCAGTGCCAGTCCAGGGGCACAGATGTGCAATCTCCTGCTGAGATTAACATCACTTCTGACTCCCACTTGGCACTCTCCCCCTGCATCCAAATTATTCCTGCCAAATTCACTGGTCTCTTTATTTTAGCAAAGCTAGTTTCTCCCCTTGCTTTTGAACCCTATTTCTTGCTTATCAGGATGTTACTCTTCAGCCCCAAAGGACTTTCGCCCTGCAATTTTGCACTCCCCTTGTAAATGCTCCCTGATCTTTTTCTCGGGAAATAAGAGGAATAGGTAAGGAATGGCCTCCTCTATGGCACACTGGGTTGAATTATGCTCACCAGCCACTGCCTTCACCAACAGCAACTGGAAAGCCACAACCTCAGTGGCAAATAAAACATGAAAGCAAGCTGAGAACACTGTGCTTCACGTATCAAAGAAGTTAGCTACAGGACGGCACAGTGGGACTCTTAGAGAGCCAGTGCTTCTGCCCAAGGCAGAGGGACAGAAGCTTATGGATGTGCATTATAATGGAGCTTTGCTGGATGGAGGAGGCTGGTCTGCAGCTTCCTCTCTCCAAGCACTAAGGAATGGCAATCATTACCCTCTGAGGTCTGTGAATATATCCCATAGTCCTCACCCCCTGCAGACTTGCTCAACAGCCCTCCCTCTCGGAAGAAGACACCCTTTGGCTTACCCCTGCCTTCAGAATCCTTTTCTGTAGGGGGAAACCATCTGTCTCCGCAGCCTTCCCTTGTCCCCTTGGCTGTCATTTTGGGTCCCAGCCATTTCATGTTATTTCAAACTCTTGCTCAGAAATGCTTTACTCTCCGTAGAGAGGCTTTCATGTGTAATCTAATGAACTGGAGCAACTCCGGCACTGAAAGTCCTTACTGTGACAGCTGAGCAGCAAGTGTGACATACTAACCCACTCCATAGGTCCTGGTGCGTAAATCACTGGGTATTCCCTTGGGGATCTGCTGCAAGAGGAAGCCCCCTCCCATCAGAACGAATCACCCTCCCATACAATTAACCTTGTCAGAGCTGCATGTTGTTAGCAATGACATGCCTAAGTTGGAGTCTGAGCTCAGGGAAACATGCTGATAAAGGCTGTCATCGTGGAAATGGAATAAATGCTTGCAAGGTGCATGGAGATGTTAAGAACCAGGCATGAAATGGGTTTAAACAGTTATCCCCCAACATGGCAGTAATTTATTCTGAGATCAGGAACTGCAGGTTCAGGTTGGGGTAGATCCTTGCCAGATGGTATTCCTTGGATGGGACTAAGATATCAAAGAGCAGGGTGGAGACAGGATAGTCACACTGCTTTTGCAGAGTGAAGAGTCAAGTGAGTGGCTCTAAGTTCTCACTTTCCTTTACCTCTTCCCTGTTTCCATAGTCATATTTCATAAGGACTTGGTGGTATCCCTGCTCAGTAAGAGCATTGTAACACAGAAACTCTCTTCCCTTCCCAAAAAGCCAGGCCTATAACGCTTCTGGTTTTCCTCCCACTGTGACTCCCATGAATCTGGAGTTCTGCATTCACTCTTCATACGCTGTTGCCCAGATACATATCAAACTACAGGTAAAGCTAAACTTCTTTGGCTCTTTCTGTCTTTCTTTCTTCTTCTGTTAAAAGGTGAAGCGATTATGTGGTCTCAAAAGCTACTCCAAGCTGTGTGCAATATGCTGAAACCAGATCCCATTTACAGAGTCCTGAATGTTTCCTTGACAAAAGCCTGAATGGCACAAGCTTAGAAAAGCCAGTTAACCCAAAAGGAGAAAGAGAGACACACACATAAGAGAAAAAAAGAGATGCAGCAAACACAAAGGGGAAAGAGGGAGAAGCAGCAAGTGCGAGAGGCAGAAAAAGTCTCTTTTGAGTGGCTGCTAGTAAATGTGTCCCCAAATCTGAGCCATTTACAGAAGTTTTGCTTGTTGAAGTGCCAGAGAAGGCCATTACAAAGTGCCTCTGTGTTATTTATACTTCAAATGCTTGCTCTCCTCCACATCACTTGGCGTTTGCTTCACAAACATGAACCACACGTTTGTACAGTATAAATTATGCCACACACAAGATCAAGGGAAAACACAAGTGGATGGGGACAAAGAGGCAGTGTTGTGTATGGGCCCCTTGCTGAAATGCTGTTTACCATGAAGATTTATTCAAGCTAATGAAAATTAAGTGAAACAGAAGGCTGTCAGCACAAAGACTTGCGGAAGGAAATCAGCAGTCTCCTCTCCCTGTGGGACACCTTGAGGTGCATGGATTAGTCCTCAGAGGCTCCTGTCAGATGTTGCTCACACAGGGTGAGGTGGTTAGCTGAAACATGCAGTGTGCTGCAATCTGCCATAATTACCTCCAACAGTGATGGTCAATTCCACTTCCATGAGACTTATACAAAAAAGCATCATGATACAACTGACTACTGAAATACTTTCAAGTCTTTCGGATCAGAGCTGAGTCAGTTGTGGGAAGATGTGGATGGGGGTATCTATCTTTCCCCACATCAGCTCCCTGCTCTTGATGGGGGCAGGACATTCTACCACAGTGACACCACTGCATGATGGCAGCAGGAAAGCAAAGTGGAGCTTTTTTTTATCATGCTTCTCCTCTCCCACTTCTCTAAGGCCCAAGACTGCAAACACAAACTGCTCTTTCACCCACTGTGTTCCATAGACCTGCAGACACACACTGACCCTCCCTGCACACCAGCTCACACCAGTGGTTTGCTGGCAAACACTGCTGGATAGAAAGGGCTTGTGTGTGTGGCCTGCTCCAGCATTTCTCTGCTTGGGGGGAGGGACCAGGAGGGAGGAGAAAAGGAAAAAGCAGAGGTGCAGGAACACTCTGCAGCACAAAGGACCGAGCCAGGGCAGCACAGAGTAAGACACAATCTGGTATGAGATTGTTAATGCCTAGTAATTTTAGTAGTGCTTACATATTTTGTCATAGTATTATTGTGGTATTGATCCATCATTCACCAGTTCTAGCACATCAGCCATGGCATGCAATGTCTGCTTCTATTCCACTCAGGTAATGAAGAGGGGGGAGATGTTAGCCTTTCATTCTAGCAGCTGGATCCCTCCTGAAAAACTCCTGACCCATAGTTTATCTAAACCATCCTTTCTCTAGCTCTAAGATATTGTCATCCTTTTCCAGAATAAGTGGAGGTTACTTTCCTCTCCCAGCGCATGCTCAGTCTCAGGTGAATCTGCAATTCAAAGCTATTATGGCTCTGCCTCCTCCAAGTGTGGTCTGGGCTACACCACAGCCCACAGCATCCCTTGCTTGACAGCCCCTGAAGAAAACTGGCCTCAGCTCAAGTGCTGGGGACCCATACGGTGAAAACTTCACAGGTTCCACCCCCATTACTGCTATGAGGTTACTCCCTGGCCATAAATGTAGTACAAAACCACCTCTGTATTACAAAATTAAAAGGAGAGATGTACTGCAAGAGCAGAATGGAAATGCTGTGCTTCATCCCTTGCGGTCATAAACTCACATTGCACTCCTGTCGGTAATGGCCAAAAGCTGTTTGGCATCAGCCTGACAACTTATTGTCCTTCCAGGATTGCTTGGACCAAATGTTGGACCTGCAAGTCTTGTGGTGATTCAGAACCTCTTCCAAGTGAGATCTCGGCAGTTCCCCAAAGCTCTGCAACAGCAGCAAAATCCTATTCTTAAAAAGCCCAGGGCTTAGAGAAGGTCATGCAGGTGTCTAAAAGAGAGGGTAATTTTAAGAAATACTCAGCTTTGGCCTAGCACTAATTCTCCTGAAGTGAAGTCAGACCTCCCCTTTGCCCTCAGTGGGAGCAGTGTTGTGTTGGCACTGAAGGCTTTTGGAATTATTGCTGTAAAAGTCAATATGCCTTTTATAGAGAGTCTATGAAAGCTGTAATAGCTGCACATGCAAAAGAAAGTCACTGCCTAGAAAAACAAACGCAAAGGAGAACCATTCTGGGGTATATGGCAGGGGGCCCTAGAGCGGATCACGGGCTGTCTTTTGTAGAAAGACCCTTGGATGGGATCACCCCATGTTCAGCTAACTCTCTGTTTATTATTTGACCATCTTCGGGGACAACTTGCTCCAGCCTCCCTTCTTTTCCCTTTCTTCAGCAACTGAGAAATGTGCCACGTGAACAGCACTCAACCAAGAGCCAAGGAAAACACAAACCCATACACTGCTCCTTACCCCATTGCTTCCCTGAATGATCTTCATATTCTCCATTGGAGCCTTCGGGTACCTGGCTGTCCTTTCCTGAGCTGGCGTCATCTGCGAAGGAAAGGAAAGGGATGATGAGGGTATATTTAGATTGGGTATTAAAAAGAAATTCTTTAGTGTGAGGGTGCTGAGGCACTGGCACAGGGTGCCCAGAGAAGCTGTGGCTGCCCCATCCCTGGCAGTGTTCAAGGCCAGGTTGGATGGGGCTTGGAGCAACCTGGTCTAGTGTGAGGTGTCCCCGCTCGTGGCGGGGGGAACTGGATGAGCTTTAAGGTCCCCTCCAACCCAAACCATTCAGTGATTCTCTGATATTATTCTCTGTTAGGAAGGTCTCCTGCAGTGCAGAAGTACAGTAACAAGAGTTTGCATTTGCTCCTGGAGACCCCATGCATCTGAAACACACTCAGCATACATTTGGCATCCACATCCTGGCACTTACAGCCTGTCCAGTTTAATGAACAATTTAGTTTGCTATTTTATGTGCTTTCTGGCAGGCTACCAAAGCAATAGGAGATTAATCAGTGTTTCATTAATAGCTGGCAAAAGCCTCTTTGTTTATGCTTACAGGTTGCTGTTCCCTAGGAGGAGCCGATCTGATGCAAATAATGGTATAAATCAAAATTACAGATAATTAAACCTAGGAGCTGGAGCACGACTTATGTGATCTGTCACACAGAGCACAAGCAGTGGAATTAGGGCCACTAATTTGCCTTTCAGCTTCCATACAAAATCAGGAAAGCAAGTAGGCCTGGGGTCAAATGAGCCCTTCAGGGATGCTGAAAGCAGAGTTGGAGAATGCAACATTGAATTGAAAAGCTGTTTGTGTTGTATTGTGGGTTTGTTGTTATTTGTTTTCATTAAGACCACCCATCCACCTGTGTAGACAACATACCACTTTGTCCCTTAACACCCCAGTTGTCTATACCAGTACTACAGAGCAGCATCAACTCTGTTCCCTGTATTATCAGGGGAAATAGAAATCACCACAAGGCAAAACCTCCACCTCTTCAGCAGCTCCCACCTCAAATTGCCACTGTGGTATGGGCACCTACAAGGTCCCTACAAGGGTCAAGGGAGCAGGAGAGTGCCCTGAGCCTCATTCTGCAACCCCAATGATGCTGGTGGCCTTACACCACTGAAGTGCCCAGATGTGAAGCTTTTTCTTCCTCCAGTAACAGCCCAACCTCTCCTACACACTCAACTCAGAGCATCCTTTCTTAGCGATGCATCACACCATGTCCACCTGAGGGACTTCGAGCACCTACAGGTGATGGTGCAGCAAAGAATGGCTCTTCCAAGGCTAATTCTCTGCTCTACAGATGGCACAGCCCCATACATCAGCTGGATTTAAGGTGAAGAACAACGCACTTCTAGTCAAAGTGTATTGAAGCGTGTGAAGTTCAATTTTCAGAGATAGGTCAGGTAAAAGCTGGGAAACAGTTCACCTCAATAAGGAACTGCTCCGCAATGGTGTAAAAAACCCCATAAGAACGAGAGAAGTGGAAATACCTGACCTAAGATCTGAGTGCCTCCAAACACCCAACTCTAAAACCCATACGAAAAAGGTTTCATGAGCAAACAACAGGAAATTTCTTCCTGTAATCTCTGCAGCAGAGAAAAACTTATTCATACATGTTTATATGTGAGCATCACCATCACCCTCCCAGAAAAAAATGTACAAATAGCAGAACTGCTCTTTAGAAGTTGGTTTGTGCTTAAACAGCATTTAGTGCAATATACACGTGTGCAGTCCTTGTGCAGGAAGAATGTGTGTTTAACCCCATCCTCACCCCACTTTCTTGTTGTTTTGGAAAATCACCCCAGCTCTTCAGCATGGGGCATTTGATGCCAACACATGCTCTGCTCTCATTTGCTGCTGTCCCTTAAGCAGAGAGGCTGCAATACCATATGGGTTTGTCCCCCCTCGACCCTGGTGGATTTTTCCCTTCTCCTTGTGGTTTCTTCGGCACAGTTTTCCCTGGAGGTATGTACAGCTGTCACTTCAAGGGGAAAAGAAAATTGTCAGGGCAGCAGCACGCCGCGCTCTGACTTGAGCACCTCACTCCAGCTGACTGCCCCTTCCCACCTCCCTCTTAAACTCCATCCACTGCTGGAAACCCAGAGGCTTTCCTGAGTGCCCTGGCCAGCTTCCATCCCAAGCCATAAAGAAGTGGCATAAACCACAGTCACCCTTAGGAACATCAGCTCTCATGCAGTGCCATGACTGCAAAGGTACCATCCAGTCCCCACCAAGGCTGGCCTGTGTTACAGAGGAGGTGAATAACTCCTGTGTTTAGCAAATATATTTTCACAACCTTGGCAAACTGAGTGCAGGGAATACAAATATACCCATTATACATGATGGCTTGCATATGACAGATTGTCTCCTTTCAGTCAAAATACTGAATTGATTATCTTCTGGCACCTGTACATTTTTATTCACATAAATATCAGTAATGCTATGAATTAAAACTTGGATGCTCCCTGACAGAGAACTTGGTAAATCCTTTAGCACAACTGGAGAAATGTATTGAGTAATGGAGAAGAAAGAAAACCTGTGGTCAGAGATGTAGGATTCCTGCCCACTGTTAACTGCTGAATATCTTAAAAGCGGTTAAGATGTTTAAGCGGCGATGTTCTGTCAATTATATTGTAATCCTACTCAGCTTGATGTACAAAGAGCAGTATATCCTCCCTTGCCTCATGTTACAGTATGTCAGCCCATGTGCGCTCCTCCTGCCTACACACAAGGAGTGACTGGTGTTCTCAACACCTCTTGACATGCTGCCAAGCTTTTGATGTAAGTAAAATTGTCCCGAATCTGTTTGATCCTTTGAAGACACTTCTTCAGTTGTTATCCTGCCAAATTGCAAACCTGCGGAGTAACCCACCAAACCCAGAAAAAGACATTTGGGGGGAAGAGATCAGGATAACTAATGCTGAACTATGAAATAGTGTGGCAAAGGAGCAATATTGAAATAAATAACTGGAATTATTCAGGCATATTGGTTTGGATCCACTGGAACTCGTTCCATGTTTGCCAGGAATGTGGTAGCGTCAACAACAAGACATAGCAGAAGTCTCAAGGGGGCGAAAATGCCATAAGCATGGAAACTCACGTAGGGCAAAACTGCTCCTGCCCATCCGGAGCTGCACACTGGGGGAGGGATGTTACAGCAGTCTTCCTTCCAACTGCAATATGCAGTGAATTGGGCTCTTACTGTATCTGAATGCTCACACTTGAGAACTGCAAGGAGAAAAAGCTGGTTCATGAGATTCAGAAACTGGATGAAACTCATTTTGGGAAGATCCCCTGAAACTCAGGAATCTCCAGTCAAACTTAAAAGCATGAGTGAGGCAGCAGAACAGCTAGCGACAGATACAGTGATAATCTGGGATGTGGGTGACCCAAGGTCAAGTTCCTCTTCTGCTGCATTCAGAGAGGGATTTGAACCTCCCCTCTTGCACCTTGGTGAGTGCCTTAAGCTCTGAACTGTGGTCTCAGAGAGACAAGAAAAAGAGCTTATTATTACATAAGTGGAGCAGCACTGCGGGAGATGGATATCTCAGGAACACCCTTTGAATGGAAGACCTCCGTCCAGTTCAGGTATCACCAAGATTCAAATTCCAAAGTTAAATCCAAAGTTAGTCCTGAGGCTGGATGCAAAAGAATCTGTCTCTCCCTGTTTTGAAGAACCTTTTTATCCTTTCAATTTTAACAACAAGTGGTTTCCTAGTGTAGGGAAACACTTGAACAGCCATTCTAGTCCCTGTGCTAGCAAGGATGGCTATCTTCCTATACCACAGACATACCTTGGTCTGCTTACTCACTCCTAGGGAGGAATCTACAACACTAAAAGCAAAGCCAAGTTTCCTGAGAGTTCAGAGGTATCTGATTCAGCCCAAACCTGCAGTCTGAAGCATAGTTAATAGTGCCAGATGTGAAGACCTGCTGTTTGCATTTCATCCCAAGCTTTACAAACGTAACTGGCCTGATAATATTCTTATTAGAAAGTGGACCTGAAAAAATGAGCCACATTCAGATGTGTATGACCAGCATACAAAATGAGTTAGTAGCTGAAATCACATGAGTTTTAGCTATATTCAAAAATGACCTAATAAGCGGATTTCTTACTCATGCTTTTGTCACCTCCCACAGAGACAGGCAGGACAGGGTGATAAGTACATACAGAAAACTCAGCCTGCAGCCAAAGGGCAGCAGGGACCAGCTATGCAGCATTGCCAGCTTTGCTGCCAGCAGATTACCGCAAGAGGCAGGGCTAAAGAGGGATGAGCTGCTGAAGTTTCCTACAAGCTCCCTTTTCTGTGACCTATATTGGAAGGTCATCCTGTACTGTCCTTCTTGGAGAGTATCACAGGCTTAGGAGAGCAGCCAGTTGGAAGACGAAGTGGAAAACCTGCCTTGAAAAATAATCACTGACTAATTTTATGTCACGAGTATCTGATGCTAAGAAAACACACATGATTTAGGTGTCCTCACTGTACAATTTGGATTCATGGTATCACAAAGCATGCTGGCTAGCCAAGAAACCAGCCTCAATATCACGTCAGGTGATAGACTTGGAGATCGGGGACAAAATCATGTAGCCCTTCCCCTCCACATACCACACCTAGCCACACAAGACAGAGCCAGAATTGATCCAGAAGCACCAGATCATTGGTCAGGAACGTCATTCCAGTGTCATCCCCAGCTGCTCTCCAGCCATTGCCTCTCTCTTGCTTCAGAATCTCAATCCAACCTGGCTTCTAGGTCTGAGATGCTACAGGACTGAAATGCTACAGGACTGAGATGCTGGTAGCATACTGGGGAAGTGTGGTGGGCTGAAAGGGGCAGTCTTGGACTGGTTTTGTATGAGACTTGACATATCTGAGTGCATAAGGTCTTGATTATCAATGCTGATGTCAAGAGCCAAACTGCCCTTTCTCAACCCAGAAAGCACGATGCTCTATCTGTATCTCCTGCCATGTGTGTTTTTGGTCTATTCCCTGTCCCAGAACAGGTTGGATTTCCACAGAAAAGGGCTTTCCATATGTAACTCCGCCAATTGACAAAGCATTTTGGGGTCCTATGGGATAAAAAGTACCATATAAGTGGGGTATAGTTACTGTTTATTACCATAGCAGAATTGTTCCATTCGTTCTTAAAAGCTAAAATGAATGGAAAATTCTGCATAACTGTCCGGCTGAGGGAAACTGATGGGAAATATGCACAGACTGTTACCAAGCCAGGATCAAATTTTATTTACCCACAGACTCTCCATGAAGGCTTCGTGTTTTAGCCAAATGGGTATATCTGGTTTTCAGGCCAATACTACGTGCTGAGCATCCAACCATGAGCCCAAACAACCATTTCTGAAGCAAAAAAATCTAGCCATAATATCTCTCTATAACTCACAAAGTTGCTTTAATTTGTTATAATGCAAGGCCCGTCCCTGCTCTGACTTGATGGGACCAGCTTTGGAGTCTTTGATGTCAGAGGCCTTGAAAGCCCCATTTCACAGATGAACCAGCTTTGCATAAATAAACAAAGTGACCTCTGAACTGGAGCCTGAGACCTGAGCACACTTCAAAGCACTGGGGGAGGTGATGGGGGGGGCAATGGGGAATGAAGCGATCAGCATGCATCATTAAGGGAGCCCCCACTCAACGCAGCCTCCGAACAAGGGGTGTAAATAAAAGGAGGGAGGTAAGCAGGGAGGGAGTGAAATGAGGGGGAAAGTGATGCAATCCTGTCAGGCTTGAACAATTATAATGAGGCTTTCTCCCATGGATGAATGAAAGAGATCTCTCTGCACGCCAGCTTTAAGAGCTGACTCCTGCATTTACCCAGATGCATCACATCTGCACATCATATTTGCTCCCCAATGTCCTTCACTGCTGCAGATGCCTAGTGAGTGACAAAACACAAGCTGCTTGTGGGAGGTGGGTCTTGGGCCTTCCAAGGAGTTAAATCAGAATTTGTTCTGCTGAGCCTAAGCAGTAAAACTGAGGGGTGGGAACACATCATAGACTTAGACCAGGCAGTGATTTGACTTATTTTTCAGTAGTCTTGATGGTGCAGCAGATGGAAGATAAACGCACATGAAAGTAAGCACAATCTGAAAAAGTAGGTCTCTGCAGTTTATCTCAGATAAATTCAAGAATTTAAGGGAAAACATAAGTTAAAGATAATTTTGTACCTTGTTTTAGGGAGTCTTCTGTTATCTTGACTGGTTCATCTGATGCCTAGATGAACGGTCCGCGAGGTATGTATGCAGGCAGTCAGTAACAACTTTATCACTGGGTTTGTAGGGATTAAGGCACTTGTTTTCCTCAGATCTCCTTAACGTGGATTAACACTCCAGGTTTCACTAGAATTTCAGCTGGTATTAACCCCCAATGGCCAGGGAAACACATCAAACCTACTGGGATGATTTCCCTTTCAAAACTAGCAGGCTGCCAGCTGCCGGAATTTTATGGTTTCATCTTGTGATATTTGAGGCATTTCTGGAGGACTTTGATACTGACAAGTGGCTATTTGGAAATCTGTCTTTTTTATTGTTGTCGTTATTGAATAACAATTCTTAACATCTGTGATTGTAAAGAATGACTCTGCGCAAATATATCCTAAAAACTTGAAGGAAAAGGAACAAAATGATCATTTTTGAGATCTTGTGATTTTTTTTTCAGCTTGTTGAATTATGCCTTCAGGACCCTTGGGACTGGTGATCTGTAGACACCCAAGGCTGATTAGAAATCATGACAAAGATTAAGATGCAAAGTCCTCATCTTCATTGATTCTGAATTTCCTCCCATCAATGAGTTCTAATTTTGCAAACCTCCTCACTGAACCCTTTTTTCTGCTAGAGGCAGACGGGTCAAAACTCCAATGATCTCATCCCACTAACACAAACCTGGTGTAACTCTTATATCTTACTTTGAATGTTTTTCATGGTTCATCCATCAAGCCTCCATCCCATGCTCACCATTCCTCAACCTGCCAACTGTATTAACAGTGTCACCTACTGTATTAACAGTGCTATGAAAAGACAGGAAATGTGTGTAGAATTTATTTGGAAAGGCACAGTGAAAGCAAAGAGATCAGGAATATTTGGAGGGAAATATAAAGATCTCATGGAGGAACTCCCTCCCCTTAGGCCCAGCCAAACAAAACCCCTCAAGATGAAAAAGAAGAAACCCACTCAGAGGATTGCACAGCCAAGGAACACTCCACTTCTCTCAAAAAGAGCCCACAACAAAACCAACACAAACTAAAACATTACCGGCAGAGAATTTGCCTTTGTAATGGACACTGAAGGCTTTACTGCCTACTGCTTCTGTCTCCAAAAATAACCAGAGGTATTGATATCGGAATTTCCTGAAAATAAAAAACGTTTCTGTCAGTGGCTTTTTTGGTATTTTCAGCTCTGGCCATTTTCACGAGCATTTCCGTGCAAAAAGTTTTCATGGCTTTCACTTGAGCCCCAGCACTGGGAATCTCTCTGTAAGAAGGATGCTTTGCAAAGGAAATGTTTGCAGCCCACCAGCCTCCTGAAACACTGGAGAGGTTCCACAGTCTACAGACCAAAGCTTCGTAGTGAAGGAACAAGACTTCTGACCCCAGCTACATCAGTAACTCACGTTTTTAAGTTATGATGACATACAGGCCCATCCTGTAACCTGTAGATGATAAAGGTCTTATATGGTGGTTATTGCTGCTTCCCACATTTCAACACAGAGGTGAACATATATCAAAAGCAACTGCTTCAAGACCAAAGAATACTTAACTCCCTTCCACAGAATGAATGAAGGAGGGACTATGGGATAGCATAGACATATTAGAGTCAGCTTATATTATGAGCTGGTACTGAGTTAATCTTTCTCCTCCCTTTCTTTATGCCCATCTCTCTGTATCTGGTTCAGATCTGCATCTACTTTCTAACTCTTTCCCCTCTCATTCTTCAACCGCTTTCCATGAAGCTGTGGAGGGAGAACCCTTCCTAAAGATTTAGCTCTTCCCTTGCTCCTTATTGCTACTCACAGAGCTCACAAAGTCATCTGAGACATTCTCACTCATGGCACATCTGCACACAGGGGTGCTCCAGCTCCTGCTGTAACCACACAAAGAACTACAATGAGAAATGGTTGGAGCTTTTCACTGAACCACAGCAATTCCCTGGCCTACCATTATGACAATTACATTGAAAAGGCAATCACAGGCCTTCCATCATGCTGACTCCTCCAGACACCAGGACCTCCTGCCTGCTTTCAGGTCCCCATTCCATAGGGGGCAAGAAAACAATTCTTCCTTCTTTGTTGTTGTTGTTGAGGTTACTTTTTACCAGCATGCTCCAGCACACGCAGACAGCAGCCCTGACAGCCCTGCACCACAGGCACCAGTCTGTGGTTATATTCTTGATCTACTACTGGAGAGGATGAAAGGGAGAAGAAATCACAGAAGACAAGTGGTTAGGCTTCTGTCTTGTCACCAACATGGTCTGAGCAGGAAACAGTAGCACCAAAAAGACAGCAACTACCAATCAGCTTTTCCAGACCTTGAACAAACTGGTAACATTTCCAAGTATTTTTAATTGTTACTTGCACTATGATAGAATCATGGATTTCTTAGAGACAGGTTCCCACTATATTAGACATTGTTCACACACAGCACAAAAGACAGACCCAATTTAAAGAGTTTATTGCCTTGTCATTGCAGTCACTACATGCGTTAAGGACTCTCAAGAAACACATTTCTTAGCACTATCCCATTGCTCGGGGGAATGATGGTGGTCTTGCAGAGAGTTGATAAGAAAAGTTTTATTTATAACACCAATCAGCCTATTTGAATTTATAACAATTTTATTGCATTCATTATTATTATTATGTATATTTATATTTATAATTACTTACAATTATATGGAAGAATTATGTGAATTTAATTGTTATCTGACAAATAAAGATGTTGAAATAATCCTTTGCTTTAGAAAGCTACCTCAAGTGCCCTAGTCAGGAGTGAGAATGAAAAGAAGCTCAGGTTGACATCTACGTCTCTTCCCTGACTGCCAAATGATGATGGAGGGGGCCTCAGCAACGTAGTTGCCAAAAATGAGGTGGTATGAAGACTCCTCTCAAGAACATAGGCCAAAATTCCATCTTCAACAATCATAAATTGCTTAAGGTTGGGGGAGAGAGGCATGCCACTGAAAGGACTAATGCAAGGTTAATGATAAGAAGATTACAGCAGAGCCAAGGATAAACTGATAAGACCTGGCTCTCAGCCTTCTATTTTAACCACTATGCAGCTGCTGTTCCCCATAAAGTTATACCTCTATCACTCCCCTTCCTAGTAGCACTGATTGATCTGCATTATTTCCTTCACTAAGACATGCAGGAACATCATCGATACATGTTCTATTTCCCTTCACATGTCCAAAATAGCCAGCACAAAGAAATTTCCAGAGGAGCTGGAAAGAAAGAGAGGTCATATATGCCAGTGACTGAGTACACAAATTATTTTGGATGGTATTTATAATCAAACAAAAATAATCAATCATACAATCCTGTCCCTTCCAAATACTGAGTTAATTCCTTAGTGTGGAATTACCCAATCCATCATGATGAACAGGGAATTGCAGTACTGGACTTTACAGACAGGAATGTGGATCCAGCTGTTTCTTCAACAACAGAATAAAAATTATTGAAACATTCTTTATGGGCTTACATATTTTACAGTCTTCTAGTAGAATAGTAAAAATAACTCCTATGGAAGAAAATGAAACTTCTTATAGAGTATGACAATTACAGAATGAAGCAAACTCTCATAGAGGACTGCTGCTTAACATCATTAATGGGAAAAGTAAGCCCCATGTGTGTTTGCTTGAGGCAAGAAATCACACCTCATCAAGATCCCTCATTAGCCTATTATGCTTTAACTTTGATTTCAAGAAATAGCAGCACCTATAAATGGAAGGCGCTAAAAGATCAACAAAGGATGACAGCTTTTAATTGGACATTACAGAACACATAAAAACCTTGTCTAAGATGTTAGTCATATTCAGTAAGGCATAGAACGTTGTTGGGGAATCTCTCTGACCACTATACTTTATAGCATGACAAGAAGCTAAAGAAACTAACATTTTTGGGTCTAATCATAAAAGACAGAAAGTAGCTTCAGTGTCGGAAGATGTCAAGCCTTTGAATATTGTCTCCGTATGCTGTTAAAAATAAAGTGCCATGCACCCTTTACATACTGTTCAATGAACAAATAATACATATACCTCTGGACCATTGTCAGACTAATAATAAACTACTTTAAGTAGCAAAATGTTACCACTTTCACAATTCTGTCCAAGAACAACTCTGGACAAATGGCAATTTTGTTGGCTCCCAAAACAAACGGAATACTTGGCACCTCACCTAACGTGAGGATTACAGTATATTACATGGGATAATATGAGCCTGCGTCTCGCCAAAATTAAACCTAACCTAATTACTTGGAGTAAATTATAGCTTTCCATGTGGGGTAAAACACAAATTGTAAAAATGGTTGCTCCACAATTAACTATATAATCCCAGTGCTGTCATTAGAAATTCCTAAAACACGCTTCAAACAATGACTAGTGGAGTACAGTCATTCCTGTGGGATGGAAATAAATTCCCTTGTGATTTTTTGCACTGTATTTATTTATTTTTTTAAAAGCCTGTCCTAGCACATGACCTGCAGTGTATGAGAACAACCACCAGTGCAGAACCAGAAAGGAACAAAGATAGAAGCTACATAAGAAAACATGCGAAACCCAAGATTATTTTTAGCTAGAATTCAAGAGATTTTGGGTGCTCAATCTCAGAGTTGCTCAATGTTTTGGAGAGTCAGGGTAAAGTTCTTCCCAACACTCAGAACCCTCTATAGTCAGAGATGCAACACACCGCATGTTAGTCCACTTCGTATCTTGAACCTCTTTTAAAGGCTTCACTAAGAAGAAGGAATGGCAGAGTTTACATGAGTAATAACATTTTGCAGATACGGAACAAAGGCATGGAGACCATACAGATGCACTGAGAAGATAGACTAGGGCTGCAACAAATTAAGTGCCTGTCAATGAACCAGAGCCAGCAACCCCCTAACCAAAGCTAGCTGTTACCTAAGGCCTTACATAGAAGATCCATAAAAGACTTTTTCCAAGAAACATTTCACTTTCTTTGATATTTAGAAGCTAAAGTAGGTGCAATTTATTAGCTTTCTATGCAACTTACCCATAAGAACTGCTCTTGGAGAGCATTGGAATCCACAGTGTGCACCAAGGGTGCAAATGGGAACATTTAAGTCTATTCAAAACACAAAGAATATATCTCAGTATTATCTCTGTGTGTGGGGAAACACTTATTTTTTACTGTTAAACAGTGTTTTCTCCAAAACCTCTACTTACTCTAACAAGCACTGCAGCTACACACCTAATTTTTTTGACTGTGCTAATGTATACTATTATTAACATACTCATATGAATATTGCATACTGAATGTATCCCACATGCTGTTGGCTATTTTAAACAACAGATGTTAGAGGGATTTAAATGCCAGTTTTAAAACTGTGCAGTTGATTAAAATCCTGTGAGCCATTCATAGATTGCCAGATATTCTATTTACATGTATTCCTCCCATGAAAGTAAAATACTTCAGGGAATACTCTAGACCCTGGCATATGGTTTAGAATGATGATAACTGATGTTGGAGATGCCACACAGACAACAGGACATATTATCTGGTTACATCTGTGTGTAAAATGCTTAGAGATTTTTTGATGGAAGGAGCTATGAATGCGTAAGGCTAAGATGTTACATTTACGTCCCTCTAAATCATGTTCAGAGATAACAGGCAGTTAGAGCCCCATCAATACAAAACCAAGCACTTTTATGAATGCATTTCATTGAGTCCATGTGCTGTTATCCCCCTGGGTAATTATGACTTGTGGGTGAACCTTGAAAAATTGCCGAGGATAAGCTTAAAAGGAGAACTCCAATACCAAAACGCATCCAAACCTTGAAAACGGAAACCTTGTGAGAATAGCCTGTGCGCAGTCAGATTGCGGCATACTCAGGGCTTACTCTTTGCTTCTCCTAACACCGGGGAAACCCCTATCCATGCCACAAATCTGACTGACTTCAACTTCTGCATCTGTAGCCTTGCAAATCCCACAGGCCCAAAACTCCCACGCTCTAGAGCAGAGGCCCTGCCTGACAGATTACATGCAAATGTTACAAATACATCATAGGTTATAGCGGAGGAACGCTCGCAGTGCTGCAGACTCATTCAAGGAAAAAAGATGCAGCAAGACCCCTTGGTAAATACATCCCGAAAGAGGGACTCTATCGTGCAAAAACATTCCTAATAATTCCTTCTGTTTTCATTAATAATATTAAATTTCCTGCTTCTGGGGTATCTTTTTGTTTTAACAAGCACAGCTTTTTGTCCCATCCACTGACAGACAGCACCACTATAGTCTATTACTGCTATTTATGCTGAAGTCGTCTAAATGGCCCAGGCACCCACATCCAAAATCAGCAATTTGCACGCCGTAATCTCATACCAACCAGATTAATGGGACACCTGAGATGTGTTTCTTTCAAGACGTAGGAATCTGAATGGCTGAAAGTGTCAGAAATGCATGAAAACCCTCTTTCTGCTTCAGAAACATACAGGCAGTCAATTCTGAGGTGCTTGTTAGTGACCTTTGGTGATTTCTTTCTTGACAGACAACTAAAATGAAATCAAACCGTAATGGGCCAGTGGTTTCAAATCACTAGGAAAAAGAAAAAAAAGAAGAGAGCTGTTTTCTTACTATTGGAAATATCTCATTCTGGCCCAGAAATAATTAGGGATGGATAAACTATCTGGTCTAAGATTTTCTCTGGCATATTATTTTACTCATGCCTTTCTTCTGCCTCTGCAGGGGGTGCTTGTGGTCATATCGTTCTTTTATTTATGGCTCACAGCCTTTTCAGTGGCAGCACGCACACCAAAGCGCAGGCACAGAGAGGGAATGCAAATTCCTCACGTGGTAACCAAGAAGAGAAAAATGCCCCAGACCATGCCAAATCTTGACAAGAACAGCAGTTAAACAGAAAACTATACCCCTAAAAAAACCCCAAACCTGGGAAATAATAGCCCTTCGTTACAATATCAAAATTCGTATATTTACAAGCTTAAAATATAAGACCTGGTTCCCTTTTGAAGCCTAACTTTTTCTTTTGAATTTCTCTTATAAACCAGCGTTCATCTTTATCCAGCTGATCCATCCCCCTATTCATTTTGCTCAATGGTGACTTGCTTCCACTTTGAATCGGTTGCTCCCAGGACTGCTCTCTGGCTCAGCTTTCAAGCTGATTTCTCTGACAAGCTGGCAGCAATAAAATAATTCATTCCAGAGGCTGAGAGAATCACCCGCAGCATATACTGCGAGTATCGTCTGGCAGCAGTACAGAGGCCTACGCAATGGGAAGCCTGGGGTAAACCCTGTGCCGGGACGCATGAATGCTGCAGGGAGGAAGGAAGGCTTCAGTAATTCGACCAGGAATAAAGGCAGCATCATGGCAGTGGGATGAGAGGAACGCTGGAGAGGGGCTGCTCGGAAGAAGACACATTGAAATGAGGGAGAGCAACTAAAGAAAATTATATTTTGAATAAAATAATGTTTTGAATAAAAGCAGAATTTCCAGGAGAAGTAAGTTTTCAACCTGCGGTCTGCACAGCCATGGGTGCTTTTGAAGACTCAGGAAAGATAACTGAGGAGGGCAAGCCAAATAGCTCTTGCAGATTTGATACAGTTTTGTCTATGTTTCTGCTGGAAATGCTGGGATTCACAAGCTGAAAAAAAGATATTTGTGCTAAACAAGTAGGGGGTTTTATAACTATGAAGCTCTGAAAAAAAATGAAAGAGCAGATTCATTCCTATTCAAGAACATAAAGGTAAAACTCTTCAGAACTTAGCAAGAGAACAGGCTTTTGGGTCATATCTGTGGCCAAAATATTATATTTTCTATATGAAAAACAGGCTTGAGATGCTACATCTCCCTGCTGAAGTCACTGTATCTGAGTGTTTGAGGCACTCAGGATGCTCCCGTATCAGTATGACATGTAATGAACTGGCCCAGTATCTCACTGAACAATCACCAGCCTGTTGCAAGGAAGGCTGACTACATATCTCCGTGTACTTCCAAACCAACCACAACTGGGCACAGATTAGTCACTGTTTATACAGTAAATTTTACTGTCTGATGCATTTCCAAGGGCTAGAAAACCAACTACCTATATGCCCTGAAGCCTGTATTAGGACACTTGCAGCTGACTCCCACAGGCTCCCTTGGAGTCCCATATAGGGGGGGGGGGGAAGGAAAGTCAGGGTGATTTGGCAAATACCCTTTGAGATAACACAGCAGGAAAGCAGGATTTAACTGCGCTGGCTTTGCTCTTTGAGCACTCAAAAATTGTACCGTTGGAAAAACTGTATCGGCCTCCACATGAATCTTCCTTAATTTGACTTCTGGATGGTGGAACCATAGTTTGTCAGCATTTCAAACTGCAAGTCTCTTCCACAAGACCCTCTCATAACAGAGAGTTGGCCCTCCTGCACAGCCCAGCTTGCTCGGCTCAGCAGGCAGTTTTCCATTGGCTCCGTTTAAACTTGCCCACGTTGTCCTGGCCCAGTCTACATAATGTTCACCAATCCCTAAGGATAGCCAAGGTCAGCTGCCTGACCTGAGGCCAGAATGGCTCTCCAGAGAAGCTGTCTAGAAGGTGATCCACCACATTGCCCCTTCACAAGCAAGAGCTAATGCAGCTGCACTGTTAGTACACCAGAGATACGAAACAGGCTTCATAATACAACATTCAATCACAAAACACCACACTGAAACCTTTCTATTGGATTGCCAGGCTGAAGTTGGCAGAATTTGGGATTACATTTTAAACGAAGCAGAAAAGTGCCTCTATTTTATTTCCAAGCTGCATTGTTACTCAAGTGAGCAGATATTCCAAAAGAAAACTGTGTTGGAAACTTCCCAGAAACTGAGGTGTAGCATCAGCTCCATAGAAAACAGAGCAGAAGGCAGCTATCTCCTTTCCATAGCAAGAGTGGTTAGTTGGTGCCCAGAAGCCTTAAGAAGATTAAATAACACCTTAATTTCAGAAGCCTTCTGCTCTGGCTATAAAAATTCTACAACTCCAATAATAATAATAATACTGATTGTAAAACTTCAATGTTTGGCTTGGATTAACACCACTGCTATTTTATTCCACAGGGAAAGTAGTGCAGTGGGTTTTACGTGCTGTCTTCTCCAGACAAGAAGGGTTAATTACCCATTATTCATTACAGCAGTTACGTTTTTGCCTGCTCCATGGAAAAATTACTTTGTTTTCTGCTTTATGAGCAATGGGTTAATCTTATGAAAAGAAAAAGAATTACCTCTGAAAGAGATTTTTTTCTATTAGCCTTTTTTAAAAACAAAAAACACACAAAGGTGAAAAAGCATTTTTAGGTACTGATTAAAAAAAGAAGGAAGTTAAAAAACTAGTTTGGAGACAGCAAAGCTGAGGAACACATGCCCACCTCCATGGGTAAACACAATATATGACCACTGTGCTGGAGACATCTCTCAAAAGAGAGATTGGCCAGCAAAGCCTCTTGCCCTGCCTTGCCTCCAAAGAGGAACAGCAGAGCAGATAGCACAGCCCTAGCCAGGCTCTAGGCTCTCCTCTGCCACCTTCCCTGCTGCTGGCCCAGGACCTCGCCTGTGAAACCGGGAGCAATGAGTTCCCACCAACTGGGAGTAATATGAGGATAAACACAGCCAAATTGGGAGCCTTTCTGGTACGAGCATAGACGCACAGACAGGCCTGTTGTTGTGTGTATGGCACTGTATATAACTCACTTAAATTTACCATGCAGTTTCAACTTGCAATCCCATATTTCCTGTCCTAATCTCATATACAATGTGGGGTTTGTACTGTTAAAACGTTTTCTCTGTGGTTGCTCCACAGGAATAGGCAAATTGATTCCTATACAAAAGGCCAGGCTCTGCTTTCAGATCTATACGCTGTTTCCACCAGTCTGAAATGGGAATAGCTGGTGTGTTCAAGAACAACTGGTGGAAGGATAAGCCATAAGGCACAGAGGAGCTGACGGCTTCTCAGCTCTGTCCAATGCAAGTTAATTATTCTTCTTACTTCCTCAAATTTTTATCCATGGTAAATCAATTCTGCATTTTCTGTTGTTATTAAGATTACATATTCTTTGGGCAAGGGTTGATGAACTGCTCACAACCAGTTGTGCAAGAGGACCCTACTATAAGGAGTTAGTAATAACTAAGAGCAATACTGGTATTCATTTGGAGGACAGGCTAAATACAAACTCCTTTTAACAGCCTGTAACAGCCTGTCAGCAACTCTACACAACTATCACAGGCCTGATCAAAGCACACTAAAGCCAATTAAAATGTTTCATTGGCTTCAAAATAGAATGGATGAAGAACATTGTTAGGGATGGATGTGAACAACGCTGAAAGACCCAATAACCTGAAACTGTTCTCCAATAGCATGTCCCTGAAGAGCTGAAATGCTCTCCGTTGTATATTAAGGGATTATATCAACAGGACTGAAGCATGCCATTGAAAAGAGAAAATAAAAAAAGCAATGTAAAGCAAAAGCTGTAGAAGATCCCAGCCAAAGGAACAATACAAATTACTTAAGAAAAAAGCCTGGATAAAATTACCACCTTCACTCTTCAAAGTCTCTGCCTGAAACCAAATCTAAATCACACCTTTGCTGCACAGAAGTATTACTGGATGGGAAGGTGAAATATCTACCTAGTAGCAGCAATGCAAAGAGAGGTGATGGAAGATGTAAAACCATCTGTCTAGTAACATGTTGCCTTAGGACAACATATGTTATGTAGGTTATTTGTCTGAGCTCTTTGCAACCTGATTTGATCTACACCTTGGGGTTTTTGAGCTTAACAAGTAGTAGGCCTTACAACAAACCCTGATCTGTATACACAGCAAAGGCCCCATTTGTAATTTGTGCCAGAAGGGTCTTATTCTTAAGGAACATGGTTATCACAGTTGCTGCTTTAAAAGAAAAGTATTGTTTGTCTGCACACTGTAGACAAGTAGACACTGTGTTGTGCTTCCATCATCTAATCAAAGGACAAGCTTCCAGAATCATCCACCAAATCAGACAGTACAAAAGCATGCTACCATCTGCAACTGGGAAAGGGACAAACCCATGTAAAATAAACACTACATGGCCCTAAGTGTTTCTCTGTGCTTGTGATTACTTAAAACAAGCCACTTACCTTTGCCATGGCCACAAAGCACATTTCTCAGGAACCTTTCCAACCTCCTACCTACCAGAGCCGAGGAAGTGACAAGTGCTTTTCCTTCAGCAACAAATATTCCCTGTGGGAATGGTGGACAGTGTGAAGTCACTCCAGCATGGACAATTCGCCTGATAAGAGTGACAATTTTGCAACAGGGACAAGGAGGCAAGGTTCCAGTGGGAACAGATGAAATGCTGTTTGATGGAACTGAGCAGGCATCAACTAGTCTTAGAAAGGTGAGGATTTAATTGTCTAGACAGGAGGGAGACTGGACAACTACTTTAATACCTCCCTCCTTTACCATTGCCAAGGTGAAAGATACGTTGAAGGGTTGCCGCCTTCTAGCAAAATCACTGCATTTCACAAGGGCCTTGATTGCTGGATTTTTAATCATACATCCTCATGATCTAAGAGCAGGAACTGGTTATTAAAATGGCAGCAGCTATAAGTGAACACAGTTGACAAGTATAGCCCAGGAGGGAGGGGAGAGCTGGCTTTTATGTCATACATTACTGTTTCTGAGGAAGGAAAACATAACTGGCAATAAATTACAATGAAAAGAAACAAGCTGATCAAGTACTCAGCACTGATAAGGTTGTCATTAAGAAGAAACTAATTTAACCAGCCACAGTGTAGTTCATAATGACACATTTGAGCTTCACCCTGTGAAAAGCAAAAGCGATGCTCTCAGAAAATTAATTAAATGCCTCATAACTTAGAGAACATTAAGGCACAGAACATAAAAGTAGTGCAAAGTCGTAGCTGAGAACATTCTGAGTATCAAAACCAGGTTCTCAAATAGCAGGAGAGAAAAGAGGTTTCTTTTTCTTATGTCTTAGCTGTTGCATACTCAGCATGGAAGTAGATTCCTGCCTCCTTCACTCCAGTCTGGTCAAGCAAGATAGCCCGGAGCCAAATGTGAGAAGTGGGGCATCACTGAGAAATTAGCTGCATAAAGACTTGCCTTAAATCCCCTGGGATAATCTAGCAGGTCTAAAGGCTGATTCATGGTTCAGGCAAGGTAAGATTAGACAAATTCTACAGAAGCCAAAAACTATCAGAAGAAAGCAACAGGAAACAAAAGCGAGTGCAGTTGCTTTGGAGCAAAGACTTTTGTATTGGATGACTGCAAAAGCAGCCCCTTTCTCCAAAGAATGTTTGCGAACAACTTTCTAATATTGCAGGAAGAATTCTTCTCTAATACTGCAGGAAGTATTGGCAATGTAAAGAAGTTCCAGACTTCCCCCCAAAACACCACCTCTCCTACTAATAATTTCTTATCTTTCAAGAAGTTCTGCCCAGATCCAGGTAAAATTCAAATCTACCCAAAAAAGGGGCAGGTCAGACCCAAATGCCTGCCTCTATCACACCTACAGCTCACACACTAACTATCTGCCACTGTCTGCTATTAAGGCACCTACTGCCATTTTTCTCCCTGGAGCTATGTGCATGGTGGGCTTCTTCTGCACAAGCATCTATTAGCACAACACGCAGTGCTCCAGGAGAAAAGCGGAAGGATTATACTACAAACAGTTCAGCAGCCTTCAAAAGCCTTCACTATGTTAATAGCCTTTAAGTGACATTTCAGAGCACCAATGGCACCTGGTCCTGCTGCTTGCGGCTCCACTTCCATTCAAACCCCTCATTGCTCATCTCCCAACCCCATGGGCCAAGGTGAGGGGGGCTTGTGCCTGCCTACTCAGTGGTAAAATTTATTGGTTAGGCATGAGGACAGGACACAGGATTCTCCTTCGGTTTCTTGTGCACATTCTCCTCTACAGCTGCTGAACGTAACTTTAGCAAACATCAAGGAGAACAGGAGGCTTTACTGAATTAAAATATTTAACATACTGGCTAGTCATGGTTCCCTTTGAAACCAATACCCATCTGGGATTTGACTTCATGAAGACTGCTACAGTCTTTCCATGCCATGTCCCAAAAAAGTTCAGAAGGAAGCACATTGTTGTATACTCGCTGTAGGCTCACAGAAAGATTTGGTTGGGAGTGTGCATGCACACAAAAGCTTTTTAACTCCAGAGACCTAACCTTTGATAACTGTCATTGCAAGCATTTTATTTTGCTCACTTAAGTAGTGCTATCAATAACTGCCTTTTGCTCTGAAGACCAACATGGTCTGCTTTTCCAAGCAAATGAAAACAAATTAAAGACTTAAAACACCCATCGGTTGTTCACTTCAGCAATCTGATCACTATCGGGGCTTTCATTCTTGATTTCCAGAAGACCCTTCAGGCCAGATAACAGTTACTCACTGCCTGCAACGCTGCACTCGAGTCCACAGCATGTGTATTTGTTTGAGAGCTTCAGTGAATTTTTTTGAGAGCTTCAGTGAAATATGAGCGAGAAGCACAGATTAGAATCTGGCCTGGAATTATGGTTTGAACTCTGCAACAACGGATACAGCAGGTCAAATTCTCCTCTCAGTTACGCCAGAGAAGCATTCCAATGAAGTACAGAAAATCCGTGGTTTTAGCCCTCATTTTTTTAGGTTATTTACACAACCCAGAATGATGGGGGGTTTTAGAAGGATTAAAATGATTTGTAAGAAAGCTGTGAGGAGCTGCATGTTTACAGCTCATTGGTGCATCAGCTGAATACTTGACTGAAGAATAAGAAAGTGTGTGGCTCTGTGTCATTCAGAAGGCAGATAGGTCTTACTGCCTTGCAAGTCTTGTGCCTCTCTGTGGCAATTCCTGGAGCCTGGATGAGTTGAGAGGAAGCTCTTTAGCAGCACAGAGCTTAACAAGGGAGATTTTCCTCAAATACTCAGGATTCCTCAGTTATTCTGACTTACTCTGCCTAACAGCATGATAAGGCACACAGGCTTTCACGCCACTATGTCTAGATGGACACTGCTCCCCACGATATCTAGTCTGCATCTGTCATCACCCCATTACACTGAAGACAAGTTGTGGAGGCACACCCCAAAAACAGTGAGAGGAACTTGACATTTACCTTTCAATGGGATGAAATGACATAAATGTAGTGGTAAAGAATAACACCTAAGGAACCCTGTGCAATAGAGTCTAGTGTGGGAGCAATGCAAGGCATTTCTGATGCAAGGCACACAGTAAAAGAGACATTTGGAGCCCCAAGCACATGTGGACATGAGTGGGTGCAAATGTGAATTGCACCCACATGCACCTATGTGTATGTGAGAAAGGGAATGGGGCACAAGCCTCTCTGGTGCTGTCGAACTGTGGTTATTCAATAGATGGCATTTATTGGCCCTGTTCTGCTTGGATACAGTGGACACACATCAGTGATAAATTTCATCCTGTGATGCTAAGCAGCTGGCCAATACAATACTGTAAACGTGCTCAGACTTCTTTTTCCTCCCCCCCACAACAGGTAATAACTTTTCCTTACGTACAGACATGCACATTGTTCAGATATATTAGCCATTTCTCCCCTGC
The DNA here is from genome assembly GCA_030323915.1 of Brotogeris chrysoptera. Taxonomy (NCBI): domain Eukaryota; kingdom Metazoa; phylum Chordata; class Aves; order Psittaciformes; family Psittacidae; genus Brotogeris; species Brotogeris chrysoptera. The sequence continues at coordinate 15,221 of JARCZZ010029439.1, read as the reverse complement.
TCCAGCTCTGGTAAGTCAGGTAATTGAAGCTTCAAAGGAGAATCATGGTTTAATGGAGCTGTGCTTGCCAAAGAAGACAAAGGACTTTCATTAGATTTCTTCTAGCTTATTTACATGACTTATCTTTTTATAAATGCCACTTCCTTCCAAAGTTGATAATGAGGTGCCTTGAAAACAAGAAAGAAATGGAACGGTTTATTTTGTCGCAAGACAAGTGATTATTTTTGTGATAGAGTATGTCTGGTGTAAAGTTCAAAAACAATGGAAGTAATAGTCTTGAGGCAAACACATAACTGTGCCTGATAACAGCCTACCAGGAAAAAAAAAAGGCATTTTTCAGGATTCTGCATAATAGCATTGACAAATACCTTCCAGGAGCTGCTGTCATGGTTAATTTCTGCTTTAAGATCTAAAACCAGGGCTGGCTTTTCAATCAGACATTATTCCTAACTCCTTTTGCATTTTATTTCTTTCGGCTGAGTAAAGAACAGACATTTCCGAAACAGGAAAAGAACCATTAACATATGAGATTAACATGTTTCCATGCATATCAACCCTTGTCATTGTCACAAATATATCCAGTTTCTCCACTGCGGAGTCGTCATAAAATCACAGGCATGCTGCTATTTTCCTAAACTCTCTAAAATGTGGCAATGAGCTTTGCCAACATGGAGATTTAGTGAGGGAAAAAGAGAATCAGAGCAACTGGATAATTTGAAATAATGATGGAAGCCACTTTCTAGGTAATAAGTGATCAAACAACAGGCAAAGTGATTTGCCCTGATTTGTCATTCAGCAGTTGTGACGCATGGAGATTCTCCCAAAACAATAGAAGGGGACAGACGATCAGAAGGATGGAGGAAAGCATCCTCCCCTCTGCAGGGAGTCAGCTTCAGCACTTAAACTAACTGCTTCTTTAGGGTTTGCATAAAGCCCTGACAAATAAGCACTCACCCACAGCATCTGACAAACTAATCTGAAGGTCTACCCGTGTGAATTTATCCTGAATAACTACAACAGTTAGATCATGCCTTAGCTGAATCTCAATTCACTTGAGAAGGAAGTTCTGGCCCCTGGCTTCTTGTTCCCAAACTTTTCAATATATACATCAGCAAATGAACAGCTTGTATGTTTGGGTTTCATTCAGCTGCAAAATAAAGAGAAATTCCATGTCATGAAATAAAAACAACATTAAAGCAAAACTATGCCTAAAATAATTAAACAAAAATAAAAAGCTCGAGCATACTTGGGCAGACAACCTAAAAATAGTTTCCAAAGAGATTCTCAACATTTCTAAAAATAAAAGCTGCCATAATAAGAGCATGTTGCAATAGCAAATCTTGCTGGAAAAAGTTCTGAACCTCATGTCTGTGAACTGAAAGGAACTAAAGGAAGAATTTTTACAAGTCACTTGACTCAATATTATGGTGCATTAACCTTGATTTTTATTACTGCTTAGCATTTTTGCTTTTGAACCAGACCAAACTCCAGAAATCCCAAGGAATATGCATATGGGGCAGGGAGTAGAGAAACAGGAGGATACGGATTGGAATCACTGAGAAAATGCGGTATGAGTTCTGTGCTAAAACCCAAGAGGGCTGTCATTTTATCTAATTGATTAGCTCCATCCATAATTAAAATGCAACTTTCTCCCTACAAGCTATGAATCAAAACTGTGGCTGAAAGCAGTGGGAGGGACAGCCCAGGATGAGACACAAGCTCAGATTCGGGGCCTGGCTCAGCCTCACTCCATCAGGACTAAACTCAAGATGAAAGTAACTCTCCAAAACACCCATTTAACTGGCCACCTCTTATTCAGTGGAATATCACATGTTTGCAAGTAAAGCTGCTAAAAATAATAAAAAAGAGTAGCTGCTCTGCCTTTGCACTGATGGGAAAGGCAAATGTTGCCTGTAGCCTTACCCACCACAATGATATTCTCAGTTTACGCACCACCCTCTGTTTTATGGCTCACCCTGTGGTAAAATACTGGAAGTCAGAGCTGTTGGTTGCAAGTATGAACCTTGTGCTGGTGTTTACAGTGCCTCATACCAGCAGCCTTTGCTGGAAAATACTTTGGAAAAATTTGAAAAACATTCTCCAGTCATTCCAGTGGGAACCCATGAGAGCTCTGAATTAACCTTGGCCAAAAGGGAAGTGAAAATGGAAACAAAGAAAACAAGCGGAGATAGCATTCCTGATAACGCATTCAGTTTGTGTGCCTAAATCCTGCCCTCAGATAGAAACGGGCAACTCAGCTGCTAAACAGACGCTTGAGCAAAAGGATTTGGCACCCCTGTTTCTGACCACAGGTCACAGCAAAGCAAATCACCTTTGCTGCCCTTCGCAGCACGGGGAAAGGTCATTTCCCAAAGATGCAAGGCCCTAAGGGTGCTCTGAGTGAGCCAGAAGACCCCAGAAGCACTGTGGTAGAGCATGAAAGGCAGCATGAAGAAGCAGCAAAATCAGTTCATCTCAGTTTCTTCTGAAGGCAACTGAGTATTTCTGCAACCTTCCAGGTATGACTGCTTGGATTTTAATGAGATGCCAGTGGTGTGGCCAATGTCCCAACCTTTACAGGCTTCCTCTCACCTTGCTCATTAGGAGTCTAATGATCTCATCCCACATTCATCCCATTTCATAGATCTAAGCTGTGCCAACACAACGTGGATCCCCTTTCCCACCCTGCTTGTACACCTTTACATTTGTCTGCAACTAAATGTCAATGTGTTACTGTGGGAATTCTGTAACATAAATATTTGAATTGTGATTGCTCCTAGTAACAGAGAGAGTTCCTGCACTGGTTTGTGTGAACACTGTTCTTCTACATCTTGTAAGATCATGAGTAAATAGGCGGATGCATTTTGAAGAAGCCAAACAGATTACAACAAACACACAGGCACCCAAAACTAGGAGACAACACATTAAAAGATTAGCCCAGATTTCTTTAGTCAAACTGATATGTGAGTTGTTCAGCTGTGGCTCATCCCTAGTGGAAATGCAGTATATGCTGAGTATTTCAATGATGTGGTGAATGCAGTTAGCACAGAAACACAAGGCCAGAGAAACACATGTCTGGTTTTACAGTCTCATCTCAAAAAGACTCTCCTCATCTTCAACCCATCTTCAACTATCCCAATATTTTTTAAAGATGCCTAAACCGCCTAATGGTCAGCTGTATATCCCTTTATCCATAGAGGTGTGCATCCATTTATCAGAAGAGGGTACACACTGGTGAAAATAAACAACTGTAACTCTGTAACTTGTAACTTGCCTTTTTTTTTTTTTGCTCCTAATTGGAGGTATTCTTTGTATTACTCATTTGTGGCTCTTTCATTAAGCTAAATTATTTGGATGCCTTTATGTAGGCATGGTGAGGCAGCGAGACCGGACCTCCAGGCCCACCGAAACTCCCACTGCTCCAGAGGAAATAGCTCTGAGAGCATCTGTGCTTGGAGTTGGTTCCGGAAAAACTATCTTGCCATCAGCCCCATGGCAATACTGTTGTAGCCAAGCTCTAAGCCAAGATGAGGAATGAGTGGTGAGCTGAGACCCCCAGAAAGAGGGGTTTGCACTCCAGAATCAACGTCTAACAATGAGTTTATGCCATGATACCTTTTCCAGAAGTTTCCAAGTGCTAGTGCAAGGGAAGTAAAGCAGGCTCCCCAGTCAGCTCCCTGTGCCAGCTAAAGCTGAAGCAATTCTGTGTTTGATCATACTCCCCTGAAAGAACAAGAACTATTTTGGTTGCAAAAAGAATGTTCCATAGGAACAGCAGGAGGCAAATCCTGGTGCCTTGACTTGCCTGTTATAGGGGTGAATACTCAGCCAAGGTTCCCAGCGAGGACAGAGGGAATTTACCTGCACACAAACTCCATGTTTTAGCCCTAAGGGACTATTGATACCTAAAAAAATGAGCCTCTCTGCTTACAAAGCAGGAGCATTTGGGAATCAAGGGGAAGTCTGAAAGCTCCTAACGAAGGGAAACATTTCTATGGAGAAACTCTTCAGCATGGGCAAATTAGAATTGGAAAAAAATCAAAGCTCTGGATGGGTTTTATGCAACAGTAGCCAAAACCTTGAAAGAAAACATTGTTAAAGGTTCGTATTTTCTCTTTTCTTTGGGAGGACTGTTTCTCCTGGAGTGGCCTACATTCTCAGGCCTGAATACTCCCAAATTAATTGCTTTGCATCCTCTTCCCTCTCCCCCTTTTCTTTCTCTCTCTTTAGCTTAGTCCCAAGCTGGTGGAGTCTTGGCTGGGGCCCGTAATGAACTGGCAGAATGATAAAGAGACGCTGGGTTGAAGGGAGGTGGGGGACCCAAAGCCCGCTAATAAGACCAGGATCCCCTACTTATGCCGTGCCCCACTGCGGGGAAGCCATTAAAGACCCACAGAATAGAAGAGAAAAGGAAGAAAGTTCTTACACAGAGAGACCTCCCCTCCCCGGGCCCTCTCCAGCACTTTTTCAGAACAGAGCTCTCGACATGGCTAATCCCTCCACCGCTTAATGAACTACAAGCTTCCCTTTCACTCGGACAAAAGTTTCTTTCCTTTCTGGGGCCTAATCGCAGACAAATGGTCCCCCCACCATGATGGCTGTTAAAAACCCATTCCCTTTTTTGAGGCTGCGAGGCAGGAGGAATGCCAGGGGCAAGAATAGGTACCCTTGAAACGAGCTCCTTCTGCACTTCTGAGAGATAAGTGGGAGATGACATTGGAGCTATAATGGAAAAAATATTTTTGCAAGGCAGCATCTGTTGTTTCAGTGGATGCAGCCCCATTTTTGTTCCAGAATGCTTCTGTGCATCTGTCTATATCTTTTCTGTCAGTGAAACAATTACCTCCCGCCCGCCCTCCCTCTACACACACATATATTACTGATAGGAATGTTGCGGGGCTGCACAATAAAGCTGCCGCAGCCTGTGCCGAGTTTCGGACAGGCAAAAGCTTACTGCACAAGAATAATCACTTTGCTTCCAAAATGAAATCGTAGGCATGACTTTAACAATTTATTACTTTACATGCGTAGGATGAACTTAAGTATTGCCAGTTTCATACAGGAAAAGGAAGATATGCAATCTAATTGAGTATAAAATAGTGGAGCATCCAGATTTTATTTTGGTACATATAAAATTATCCTTTTTTCAGGATAATAAAGAGGCAAAGTGTTCGCAGCTCTCACTTCTGCCAAGCAACAATATACCCAGGTCATTTACACATAAACACTAAAGAGTGTTTAACCTTCCAAATACAGTATGAATATTTCATCTTGGATAACCTTTTGAAGGACTATTCAAAGTTAATTTCCCCAAGTTCATAAAATAGACCAGTATCAGAGCTGGGAATGTGCCAGGCCTGCCAAGCCTCCCTCCAGAGCTATGTCCTCTGCCTCACACTCCTGTGTGACAAGAAGATGTATAAGCTTTAAAGCAAGTAGGGGCTGTTTGAACATCTAATCTGAACTCCTATCTAGTCAGTGCTGCTGTATTTGGCAAAAACATTTTCCAGGAAAGCTTCCAGAAATAAGCTGAAGACATCAAAAGATGGAAAGTCCATCCTTTCCCTCAGCAGTTTGTCCCAGGGGTATTTCACCTCCACTGCCTGGCTAGTTTCTACCTTGCTTTTGTCCAGCCTCACCTTTTAGCCTTCATATCGGCTTATGCCTTTCTTTTGCTAAATTAAAGAGCTGTTTAATATCCTGTATCTTCCGCCCATGAAGTACTTGCACACTGCAATTAAGTCACCTCTCGATCTTCCTGTTGATAAGGTTTACAGCTGGAGTTCTTTAAATCCCTTTCTTTAAGGCCCTGTCTTCATCCTGTCAACATTACTGTGGCTTTTTATCTAGCCCCCAATATATCAGTGTGCTTTTTGAGGCATGGTCCTGTTGGTTGTGAGCAACATTTCCCTATCTGATCAATGCTATTCACATGGCAAAGCAACCTACTGGTTCCAACAAATGAGACCACATTAGCCCTTTTGCAATGGCATCATTTACATCAATATACAATCATTTTTAACATACAGAGAGGTATTCCGCATATAAAAATGCCTTTCTGCAGATCCTGCTTTATTTCTGCACCTGAACTAAGGAAAAAAGTGGACTCCATTTGTTTGCAAGACAGTATTTAGTTACTGGATTTGATTGGAAGTGAAGGGAGAAGGAAAAACTCCTAAACTTATCCCAGCACAGAGCCTTGAGACACAGGCTTCTCTATGCTCCATTAGGAGCAGGTGCTGGAGTTTGAACCCATGTGTTAGTAGACTTCATATCCAGTTAGTTTATATTTTAAAAGGATAAAAATAATATCTGTGTGTGGATTAAACGAACAGTTGTTAATTAATTAAGACCAAATGCTCACAATGGGTAAGTTTGCATCAATGAGCAGGTCAAACAAGACCCAAAGCATGTCTCTGGGCCATCACACATTCAGCATGTCCTTTCCTACTACAAACCAGCACAGCAATAGTAACTGCAGCTTCCTAGCAGGCCCCTCTGTAGATACACAGAGTTTTGGGTATAGCACCAACAGCCTGTCCAGGAACCCACAGACACATTTTCCGCTGCAGTATTCCCAGCAGCTCTTGCTCCTGCTCTGATCTCCTACAACTATACTTCTGCCTGTGCTCTGGTTAGAACCAACAAATGCAGAAGCAATTGAAGAGATGGCAAACAGGAACACTAACACTATCAGAGCTGTGCAAAGCAATCTCACATCGCTGTGTAGTGCAGAGGAGAAGCTGAAACGCACTGGTCTGAATAGGAGCTCTGCGGCTCTGAGCCCACCTTGAACAACTGCATTTATCTAAAACAAGGGTGATGACACACATTTGGACCAGTGAGGTTTAAACTAAACTAGCAACAGCTATATAAGAAAATGAATTTTTGACAGAAGAGGTCTCTTCTAAGGTTATTTCCCACTACTACACCACTGAATTATGGCTCTCTTAGGAAAGGCTCTCCCCATTCAAGTGGCAGAGCCCCCCTGGTATCTGCCTTACTCTAGGCTTTTGCAAAAGTAGCTCAGAGCTTATCGTCACTGACTTGCAGAATTCACACCACAGTCTAGGTAAATCTTTGCCAATGTTTGCAAAGCACCTAGGACGTGAGAAGTGACAAGTATTACTACTTTCAATTGTGCATTTCTGACTCTCCAGAGCAAGCTCAGTTTCAAAGGGCTGGATTCAGTCCTTATTTCTCTCAAGCTTGTCTGCCCATCAGTACTTGTAAGGTCAGGGATAGGAGGAGGGGACTTCTACCCAGCAAATCAAGCAGCTACAAAACAAAAGGAATCCCATTCAATTATTCCCAGCAAGCGGATTAAGCAATGAAAGCGACATATGAGTCCTTTGTGTGGTATTTTTGCAATCATGTTCATTTTTCCTACATTACTAATATGCTACTAGAAACCAGACACCATGCCCAATAATGGGAAACAAGACAAAAGACTGGAGCCAAGAAGGGAAGAAACAGAGTGGAAAATGCAAAACAGTAAACTATTCCTCTTAGCAAATGTTAAGTACCAGCAAGAGCACATTATAGCCAGGGCCCCCAGACTAATGCAGCAATGAAGTAGAAGCAAAGCAGCAGATGGTGATGCAGCAGATTAGAAATTGCTACCAACTGCCTGTCTGAAGAGCTTTGCTTGGGAATATCGACTTGAGGGTAGAGCAAAAGCCAGTAGTGTGAGACATCAAAATGTAAGCATCCTTGAAACAGAAAGGGACCAGGCTTCACGGAGATTTAATCTGCCCATGTGGAGTCAATCCTGCCAGTGCCAGGGAAAGCAGACAGAAAGGTTTTCTGAATGTGTTACTAGGAGAAGTAATTAGATCATGTTACTGTTGTGAATCAGTGCAGCTGCATCGGCACTAGCAGACATAAGTCAAAACGTACTATCTGAGATTTAGGCTTCAGGCACCAGGCAAAAACTGATGAAGGCAATTGTCTTGTGACGGGCTTACAAAGGAGCGGGAATGAAAAAAACCACCATGGTGTATGTATGTCCTATAGGAAATACTAAAAAGGGATCGCTTGCCAGTGTTTTGTTTTAAAGACCGCTTGCATACCCTGACCAGGTAGGACTGGAGCTGCTCTGACAGGTCTCATCACCTTTCTTTGTCCTTTCACAGAGCCTGGCGTGCAGTGTGCTGAACTCTCTATGTGTCTTTCTGCTTTCTGGCCTCAAGGATTCAATGTCCTTTAAGACACAAAGATTCAAAGACATCTAGTACAGAAATGTACCTACGGTGGAAGAGTTTTGAGCATACCAAGGTGCTTATGCAGTGCTCCTTTCTGCAAAGATCAACCATGAATTCTCCTTTACTCATCTATCTCCATTGTCTTCTAGGTGTAATTGTAGAGTGATGCATTACCATTCTCAATTAAAGTGCAACTACAGAACAATACATTTCTTCTAAAGTTCTGATACAAAGAGATGTACAATATTTGAGGGATGATTACTGTTGACTGCTTGGAATAGTGACAGCAGTACAGCTACTGAGAACAGAGAGTATTGCAGCACTCTTTACTGCGCAGTAAGCGTTTAACAAACTATTTCATTCAGAATTTCATTCACAAGGTCACCCTCATGTTAAATGGTTCTCAAATAAATTCCTGTTAACTACCAGCAGCTGCTAGGATATCAGTGCATCCCTAACTACAAGGTGACAAACAACACAGCTAAGCATGAACTAAAAGAGGGCAAAGGAACAGACTTCACTGTGTATAGCCTTTCCCTTGTATGGCCAGAGGTATTTTCCAAAGCAAAAGTTAGATGAAAGCCTGGGAGGAGATCTACTGTATCAGGATGGGTGAATGTGTATGTATGCATATATCTACCACTGCAGTCCTCCCAAGGACTCAAAGTGCCTTCTGCAGAGGGATATAGTTTCTTTACTGGGTGGTGTCCAAGCATCAGCTTCTGTCGCTGACTTTAACTAATGAAACATTCTGACAATAAACTGCAGCAAGTTGCATGCCACATCCACCGTGCTGAACCAGTGTGTGCTCAGCACACACGTTTAAAAGCACATTTTCCTCTTTGAGCCTGTAATTCGATTCAGTGTGTCAGTGCAATGTGCGCTAAATGGGATGGGAGGGTCCTTCATGGTATCATTCACATGACCAAAAGATCTGAAGCAAATCTATTAAACACATTATGTTATTCCAGAAATTTAGCTGTGGAAATAAGATCAGGACCTGGCTTATGATCACAAGAAAAATGCCGTTTATGACCTTTGTCTTTCAAGAGTGAGGGGAAAAATCTGCCACTTGAACATATATAAGGTTTACTGATACAGATTTCAACCTGTACCAAACAGGACCTAACGAGTGGGACAAGTGTTAAACCAAAGTATATTACTATTTTACAGCAGCTCAGATTTGGGGCTCCAGTTGTCAGTCCAACCAAATGTTGATCTCTTTCTGTTTCAGCATCTTCCAACCAAAGCAACACAGGCTTTCCATTCTTTCTTGAGAATGAAAAGCTCCAAGTGGCCTTGAAGTTTTACTGTGTTAACATATATACAGTAATGTACTACATAGATACACTTTAGAACTGCACCATTGCATTACATTGAGCCTATTAGTTTTATGAGAAAATATCTTCATAAAATTGTTCTTAAAATAGAGTGAGAAAGGGAATCTCCTCCCATAAATACTGCCCCACACTCATGAAGGAAGCCCAGTCGCCTGCAAGGTAGCTTCCCACTGTTGTAGAGCAGAGATACGAGGAGAAATACCTGTCTAGTTCAGCACTAACTCTTTAATGCCACACACACATACATATAAATGTTATATAGAGAGACAAAATGTGCATTTATATATATGTGATAGATTTATTTGACACAAATGAAACCATTTCTCCTTAGTACAGATGTTCAGAAAGCTGGTATTTGCTTATTGTATTTGTCAACAAAATAGGATTTCACTGGGAAATAAATAAAGCACAAACTACCCCACTAACGCTTTTTCCAAGACAACTGGTGACATGAGCAGCAAGACATGTCACCAATTGCTACCACAGAGGACAGTTAGTGGGTCAGATCCTGCCAGCAATGCCATGCAGTATACCCCACCAGTGCACACTGTGAGCTATGGGAATGGAGCAGTCAGGATTTATTGGCATTTCCATGAGGAATAAACCCTGATTAGACTGGCCAAGGCAAACATTGGCCTGGCCTCCCACCTGCCACAAAGGTCAAGGCTGGTGGGGCCAAGTGCTGGCTGTCATCTGCTGAATCTGTGTCATTCCCAACACAGACAAGGCTATGCTTTTCCAATACGCAGTGACAGCCAGGCCTGGCAGATACTCTCTGCTGGTGATGCCAGGACTTTCTCCTTGGCTTGGCTTCTCCGATTTGGATGGGAGTAATCTTTAGCAGCAGACAGGCTGACGCCTGATGAGGCCTGCCCGATGAGGACTGCCCTGCAGGCAGGATGTGATCCACTGGCAATGACCAAGGGCTCCCTTTTCTATTGCCTCTAAGTCCATGCTCCAACCCCAGAGGCAGAAAAGAGACAAGCCCGTGGCATACAAGGCTGTTAAATTTACTCCTTGCTGCTCAGCACATGGAGGCAAGAAATGCGGTCCCTCCATCCACTGCAGAGAACTCAAGTCTATAAATGTCCTGGTTTTGGCTGAGATACCATGACAATAAAGTATAAGAGATGGCAAAGTTTCTTTTAAAGCCATTGCTCTTTGTAATGAAGGTAAAATAAATCTTTTAAACAAAACCCCAAATTATAATGGTCTCTTTACATCAAAAGAGAATTTAGTACCTTTGTTGCTTCCACAATAATAATAAAAGAATCACTTTTCAGGAGGCACAAGTTAAATATTTGTCTTCTTTGCTGATAGAAGGGGTGAGGTTTCTCTTATCTGCTGCACAAGTAATTTGTGCATGTTCCCCTTGTGTAACACTACCCCTCTCCACCGTCAAAGCAGTGTGGGTAGACTTTAATCACTGCCCTTACTTACTCTGCTTACAGGCCTTGCCTTAGAAGACAGGCCTCCCTTCAGAAATGGATTTTACCATCAAATCCCTCTTTTCAATGACACACCCACTGCACAAGATCACAAAGAAAGGAGATTGTTCAAACACAAAACCACAACTGTTTGATCACAGCAGTGTTATCACTTATAAATACTGCAGAATCTTCCAAGTCTCCAGGTATTTATGTAAGCTCGGGCTCCATGTCTTAAGGCATATTATTCCCTCTTCACCAAAGAGAATTGGCTCAAACAGGGAAAATGAGAATGCCACTTATATGCATAACAAATAAATTATACTCTCTTCTTTATGCATTAGAGATCTACTTAAAAGATTAGCCCAAGCCAATAGCCAGGATCTAAACAACCTCAGGTTGTGAAAACACGTGGATCTAACAGAATTAAGGCCAATCTCCAGTAGCATATCAAGAGTATACCCTTCAGCAAAGAAATTACGGACCTCTTCCTCATCTGAACCAGACAGAATTTCTAGCAGAGTCCTTCTTTCAGGTTAAATGGCTTTCTGGAACATTAGTATCAGTGCTGTGTTATTTTTGATGCAAGCAACATGCAAACCTGTAAGTTCATTGAACTGAAAATGGAAGATGGAAAAATTTAGGGAAGAAAGATACAAAATGTTTTGAAATAAATAATGCATGGTTATAGTCCAGTGACCTTAGAAAGACGTGTGTTTAAAGTATGCAAAAGTGACTAACACAGAGTTCTTGAGACAACTTTGAGGACGGAACAAGCTGAAGAACATGGAAATATCCAGAATTTCCACTCTATGGAAAGTTCTGACATTTCAACACTTGTTTTATATCCTGGGACTAAAATGTTTACACCTCTTAATATTGCCTAATAGACCAAAACATCAAACTGTCTCATTTTCATGTTGTCAAATCCAAACAAAACATGCTAATACTCTCAAAAATTCAACAGCCCATTTTTATGTATCGGAAAAGCCCCAAATGCTTCATTTCTTGTTATCTTGACACTAGACTGTCTTCTCCTCCTCTTCCACATTGCCTCACGGGAGCCGTAGTTCCCGGCCATACATCGTCTTCTAATAGGTATGCAAAAGAACTGATTCTTGCAATGGGTCAAACAAGTCTGGACAAGAGATACAGGTATTGCATTACGAAAATAGCCCATGGGAAAAAACATAGGACTGAAGTATAACTGCTGGAAGGTGCTTGCTGCATTAATAGAAGCAAATTAATACCTTATTGAACTGACTCAAAGCAAAGTAAGTTGAGTCAGATTCAATAAAACAAAATACTTTAATTTGAATCATGCATACTTAAATAAAATTTCTTTGGGATTTTCTCAACAGAAGAGCTGATATTTTTGGCATAATCAGAAGTTTTCTGAATTAATGGATTTATAATATTATGGAAATTTCATTTTCCATTTGAAAACGTCACTGGGAAAAAGTTTCCAGATAGCTTTCATAAACTCTGTTAGTTGAGGCCTCAATCATCTTTCTGCTCACAGCACACTGGCGACTATAGTAGAGCCCCAGTTTGCGTTGAGGCTCTTAGAAGTTACCTTGTTTCCAATATAATTAAATGCTACAAAAAATACACACCCACTGCCTTGTTTTGTAACAGCTTTTTTGGTTTCTTGTGACATATGTCTTTCATCTCCAAGTCATAAGTCAGTTTTAAATTCATGAAGTTTCTTGCATCGCCAGATAAAGAACTTGTCTTTGGATCATGAAAGAAGCTGGCAAGGCTTACCACCCCTGACAAACCTTTTTGAACAGGGCTCAAAGGCCAAATTTACTATGAAAACACCCAGAAGAGAAGCCTCACATTGAGTTTTTTTATACTTCACTGACACAGCACCAAATAGGTCCACTCCTGTGGCTAGCAATTCATAGGCAGGCATATAAATGCTATGTTTTATGCTGAGCTTCATTCTCATGGCACACACCTACTCCTCCAGGCAAGAGAAGTTCTTTTCTGGGCCTGGGGGAAAGTATTTGACAGTAACTGATCAGGACGAATGGCCGCTGTGTGCCTCTCCAAGTCACTGAAACATGGTAACGCGCCATCCAGAATTTATAATACCACAGCTTAAAAAACACCAGGAAAATAGCCCGATCGATAAATCCTCAATGAAAGCTCCGGCACATCGCTGCGTTATCAAACAACAAATGTGTCACTCCAGTGATTGTTTGATGTGAAATCATGTGGAACGCCTCCTTTGGAGAGCAGCCCGGTCGGCTTCTCTGAAACCAATCCCCCTCGCGCCATGTTAACGAACACCGGAGCGTGAAATCCAATCTCGCATCTGCGCTGCTGCAATCTCATTCTGTGCCCGCTACATGTCAGCGTCTGTTTTTATTTCCTGGCACCTTGAGCAAGTGTTGGAGACTCTAAATAATCAGTGACATGCGGACACTTTGCTGGGAACAAGCACCTGGACCGGAGCATGGCATTCATTAAACCGCAACACATTCACCCTCTGCACTCTTTTCAGTCCCCTCCTTTCTTCCCCTCACCACACGATTACTCATGTGCCTACTGGCAATGTGAGAAATGGAAAATATAGCATGCCCCACTGGCCTAACAACTGGACCATGATTCCAGCAAAACTTTCCTCCCCTAAGGTCCCTTTTATCCTTTCTGCACAGTACATTTAATAAAACCACAGGCACACCTTGGTCAGCTTCCTCATTAGAGAAGATTAGGCACTTATTTTTAATTCACGGCATTAATCCCAAGGATGCCATACACAGGTGCAGTCAAGCTAAAAGGGCATTTGTGTTTTGCTTTAGATGAGAAAACAAACTTCAGGGGAAGTTAACTCCATCTACACAGCTTTGTAACGTGCAAAAACCCTGAAGTTTTGATGCACATCTTCCATGAAGTTAAACTTCAGAGAAAGAAACTTAACAGTGTCCAGCATGATGTTGTTGAGACTTCTACCTGCTCTCTTATCCTGTCTAACTACTCATTCACCACTACAGCATGACTAGGGAAGGAAAGGAGAAGACATAGTTGTCAATTATTTGACAAACCTGGGGAGGTGAATTAACACTGAAATCTGTACTCTTGTAGAAAACAAAGCAAATGTCCCTTGCGTGCTTGCCTGGTCTAGCCTACGCCATCCGAGTTTGTGACAAAATACAGACAAACTAAAAGTATTACTCTCTGCAAATGAAGATTCTAAAGTGGCTTCCACTTCTAGCTTCAGATCCTGGTTTCTACAGCTGATGAATCAACAGAGAGATGCAGAATTAACTTGTGGGTGAACAGGAAGTTGCCAGGAGTCCTCCCTATAGGATTTGCTGAATTAAACATCTACTATCCTCCAAAGACAAAGCTGTGTCTGGAAGGCTGGATGGATTATAATGGCTGTGCCATTACTGCACTATATATATATATAAGTTATACATATTTATATATAAGTGCCATTACTGCACTAAATATTTCCAGACCATGCAAAGGAGGAAGAGAGATTTACAGCCTTTACCTACAAGTTCAGCCCAATTTGCTTGGACAACCTTGGGAGATTATTCACAGAGAATCTATTTGCAATGAAAAGGCATCCCCTGCCATTAGCAAAGACAATGACTGCTCCTTAAGCCTCTAACATATCATTTCACGTTTTGTTTTGGGGTTTTTAAAAATAAAGAAGTTTCTAGGGATTAATTGAAGTATTTACTGGGGCACCCCATGCAGCCTGAACTTCCTTAGTGGCAAAAAAAAACCCTGTCTTGGCTGAAATGATGTGTGAAAGTAATACTAAAACATTATGAAAAAGCATATATATACAGGTTCCCGGAAAAGCAAGGAGAAGATTGATGATGAAAAATGCCATTAGTCTTTAACAAACACAGCCTGCAAAAAACTCAAGTTAAAAGACTGAAACACCAGGGACTCATCAAGCCAAAATCAATAATACAGCATTTAAAAATTCATTTCTAGTTCAGGATAAGCCTGTAGCTGTATGGGGAAGGAAAAACTATCAGACCTAGCACTGAAATGACAGAAGTGAAAGCAAACTGTGGAAACTGTATACAGAATCAAAGAATAGCTAGGGGTTGGAAAGGACCTTAAGATCATCCAGTTCCAATCCCCCTGCCATCAGCAGGGACACCTCACACTAAACCATGTCACCCAAGGCTCTGTCCAACATGGCTTTGAACACCGCCAGCGATGGAGCATTCACAACTTCCCTGGGCAACCCATTCCAGTGCCTCACCACCCTTACA
>JARCZZ010029438.1:0-11574 GCA_030323915.1 Brotogeris chrysoptera | reverse complement strand
TGCGCCCCGCCGCGCCGAGCACAGCCGCCGGTAGCGCGCCCCGCGTCACGCACCGCCCCCGCCCCGCCCACGCCCGCGTCACGGCGGAGGGAGCGGGAGCGGGACCGGCCCCGGGGCGGAGCGGAGCTCGGGGCGGAGGGCTGGGGGGGGGGGAGCGGCGTTGCTCTGCCTCGCGGCCGCGTGTGTCCCGAGCGGCCCGGGCTCGCTGCGGGCAGTCACGGCGCTGCACAGCGCACACCGCGGGGACGGACGGGGAGAAACAGCCCCCGTGCCCGCGGCTCCCGCCGTCCCATTGCTCCCCGCTGCCCCCCGTTCCCGTGGTCCCCTTATCTCCGGCTCACCCCAACCCTTTCGCCTGCCGCCTCTCACCGTCCCGCCAGGCCCCGCTCGCAGGGGCACCCCGGCCTCGGCGCCGTCATCGCGCTGCCTGCCCTGCCTCTGCTCCCCCACGCAGACCCCTCAGGACCCAGGCAATGCCGCCAGCCTGGCCAAGGGACCCCCCCTGGGTGCCACCCCTGCCCTCCATGTCGCCGGCCCTGCTTCCCGGCCGCACTTTGGAGGTGATCGCATCGTTCTCCCGTCACGCCAAGGTCATTAAAGAAACCGTGAAACGCAGCTGGTCCCAAGAGGTCCCTGAGTGATCACCATCCGCTGCCCCACCGTGGTGAGGTCCCCTCTCCCGTCCCCCGCTGCCCACGGGGCCTCGCTGCTGTCGTCTCATTCAGATGCTCTGTGCAAACTGCTTTGGTGAAGGCTGGCACGGTGACAGCAGGACCCAGGGAACCGTCACAGGGGGATGCCCAGAGGCTGTGAGGCTGCAGAGGGCAGGACACAGGAGCGGTCAGTGGATCCATCCAACAGGGCCACAGCCCACCAGCCCTGTTGCTCCTGTAGAGCGAAGGCTGATGGAGCCCACCCCAGCCATGCTCACCCCCCAAAACAGCTTCAGAAGGTTGCCTGTGGAACGGAATGGCTCCAGCAGGGCACCGTGTCACAGCCTGCAAGCAGTGTGAGAGCCTGCAAACTCACTGCCAACCGGGCAATGAGGATGGACAGAAACAAGACAGTATCCTCCAAAACACTGAGAAACAAAGAAAGGACCATCAACCCTGGCAGATTAAATGAGAAAGTATAACTAGGGAGATGAAGAAAACGAAAAACAGCCAGCTGAGAGAACTGAGATCCCGATGGATTTCTCTCTTGGTCACACTGGGATCAAAGCCCCATGGGGTGGTGATGCCCCGGTGCCTGGAGGGCATAGGGGGATGGCTGCAGAGCTGTCGTGAGCCATGCTGGGGGCAGCTCCTGCCTTAGCAGAGATGGTGGGAAGGGCTGGAGGAGGAAAAGGAGGAGGAGATCTCCGGAGAGTTTCCAGGCAGAGACACCTCCCCAGGCTCGGGAATCCTCCAGGATGCATCAGCCGGTGCCAGCGTGTGCGGGTGCAGAAGCACATCCCCGCCCTCTCTGTCTCCCTCTTTTGGGCTGTCGGGATTCCTCGGGAGTGCGGTGCCCGCAGCTCGTGCCGGGTAGAAGGGGTTTGTTAGGAAAACGCTTTCATGAGGGTCTTGTCAAAAGCTGTAGAAATTGCTCCCGTGTCACGGTACAGCCTCATCACCTGTACGAGCGCTCAGCGGCACTTCCCCAGACCCCGCAATGGATCTGTGAGTCATAACTCGGGCTGGCTCTTCCCCAGCACGTCAGATGCAACCGTGTCTGCGTGTGTTCCGCACTGCAGTCTCTGCTGAGGCTGTGGGCACCAGTTGCACACCCCGGTCTGCGGCGCTGGGCCGTGCCCGCAGCCTTTTTTGGGGACTGCTCTCTTATCTGTGTCTTTCTGCCCCCGCTCACTGCAGGCAATGAGCTGGCCAAGGGTGCCCTTGTCCACATCCTTCTGGAGGTGCTGGACAGGGAGCTCTGCCCCCATTAGCCTGCCCCAGAGCGATGAGTCTGTTTTCTGTGTCCTCTCCCAAGGACACCTCAGTCGGATATGTTTCCTTGGGTGGATCGGCCATATAAAACATCTTCACACCCCATGCCACCAAAGTGGTTGGGTTCATTTCTTCAGAAAGCACCTGTGGTGTCATGTGGTGAGGGTTTTCCAGTATATCCACACATGAAGGACGTAGAGCTGCTGGAGCAAGTCCAGAGGAGGCCACAAAGATGCTCTGAAGGCAGGAGCACCTCTGCTATGGAGGCTGGCTAAGAGAGCTGGGCTCGTTCAGCCCGGAGAACAGAAGGCTTCAGGGGCACCTTAGAGCAGCTTCCAGTGCCTAAAGGGGCTACAAGAAAGATGGAGAAAGGCTTTTGCCAAGTGCAGGTAGGGACAGGACAAGGGGGAATGGCTTTAAGCTGACAGAGGGGAGATTGAAATGGGGTATGAGGAAGAAGTTCTTCCCTGTGAGGGTGGTGAGGCCCTGGCACAGGGTGCCCAGAGAAGCTGCGGCTGCCCCATCCCTGGCAGTGTTCAAGGCCAGGTTGGATGGGGCTTGGAGCACCCTGGTCTGGTGAAAGGTGTCCCTGCTATGGCAGGGGGTTGGAACTGGGTGAGCTTTAAGGTCCCTTCTGACCCAAACCAGTCTGTGATTCCATAATTCTACAAAGAAACAGAGCAACCCGGCAGTGTTGCCTTGTGGGTATCTTCCAGATCCTCTAGAGGTAAGAACATTTATTTCATCACCTCTGAATAAGAAAACTCCTGTCATTGTTTGTCTGTCCAAAACAACTGCCTTGGGGCCTTTTTCCTGTTCTCCTTTCTCCTGAGAGGAGAGAGCCAGCAGAAGGTTGCAGGTCCTGGATGTTTCTGAAGCATGTGTGGTCCTGCACTATCATCCTGTGAAGGCTCCTGGGAAAGCAGCTATGTTTTCCATAAGTAGCACCTGGAGAGCATGAGGTATTGCAGTCTGGGGAATTTCCAGAGATCCACAGGAAGATGCCTGCACAGCCCAAAGAGCAGGATTAGTCCTTTTCAAATATAAATATATGTACATACATATACACACATGTATATATTTCAATATTTTCCCTCTCTTGGAAAAGGCACAAGAGGGAAAAAAAAAACCTAAATACTGCACTGCTTTCTGCTTTTCTCCTTATCTTTATGTAACAGCAGAGCACTGCAGGTGAACCCTGGGAGGTGATGCTCTGAACTGGACAGGTGCTGGTATAACCCATGAGGGGCCATCCTACAACGGGTGATCATAATGGGATTGCAATCAAGATGGACAAATAGGTGATAATCCCAGCCAGCAACATGTTTGTGTAGTGCTTCAAAAGGCTTAATTTCTCTGAACAGAGGGAAGGCAAGTGAAATCACTGAAAAGGGAAGATTTGACTTAAGAAATAGGAATTTAAATGCAACCCCCAAGCACAATTTCTTGGATGACAGAGAAAAAGGGACAGATTTTAAAACCCATCCTGGAAAGTCTGGCGTCAGATGTCTAATTTTGGGATGTCTCACATGATGGGCTGGTTTCAGGAGATGTTTCCCTCTGCTTATCACAGCAACAGGGGTTGCTCTGCAACAGCTGATCCCGGAGGTCAGCAGGCCATCTCCTGCCTGAGACATGGTGTCACCCCCAATTTATTTCTTCCAGCTTTGCTCTATCATTTCCAATAATTCTAACATGCATTTTTAACTGATTTTAAATTCTCCAGTCTCCCAAAATATATCCCAAAACTCAAGTTTGTTCCTTTTGTGACTTAATCAGCACACACGTCCATCCCACTGCTGCCCACCCAGATCCTTTGCTGCAGCGATGCTGTCCGTAATCCCACAGTGCTCTGCCTTCCTTTCCATTTGGGAATTTCTTGCCTGTGGATGTTGCACTGGTCGCCAGTTAAAATACCAGGTAAAATGAACTTTCCAGCTCTTGTGGGATGTCAGGGAAGGGGGAGCCTCGCTGCCCTTTGCTGGGGAGATATGGATAAGGCATCTAGGAGAGCAGCTCACCAGCGGCTTCGCAGCTCCTCCTCATTGCTGGCACCCGCAACACCCTCTCTGTAATCAAGCCTCCACTCAGCCTCTGCTCCGATGAGGTGGTAAGGCTTACAGAGATCAAAGTAGAGAGTCTTCTCCAAACCTCAGCTGATTTTCATGTTTCTTTTCCCAATCCTCCCAGGTGCCTCGACAACTTCTCAACATGCAAAACCCTGGATGCTGTTTTCCAGCCCCAGCGTCACCTTCGCTCCCACCTTGCACACATGTACCTGGGGGGGGGGTGTCACCTACGCCTCTGCCTTGCACACACCTCTGTGGGGGTTCCTCGCTCATCTGTGCTTTTAGCTGTAGCTCATCCACGTGCCTTCAACACCCATGTTTTCCTGCTGACTTTTAGACCACTGAGTAAGGTGCTGAATGCCACCGGCACCAGCTGAGGTCTTTTATGGCATTTCTAGGAGCAAACTGGGACAAAAAAGGAATCCCTCTTGACAAACACACTTTAAACTCACCGGTTAGCCTTTAGGAGTCAATAAATAGTTCTTTATTAGCACCCTACCACAGTAAGTTTTCAAATCAAAATGTCCCATGGCACTAAGTTGATTTTCGTACTGAAGCAGAGTGTTACCTCTGCGTTAACGTTCTCAGCACAGTCTTCTAACACCAAGGACAGGCCATTGGAGATGACAGTTCCCAGCAGGTGAACTCTCAGAGGAAAGTACTTGGAATTGTTCCTGCAAAGCAAAATGATGAGTTCTTGGTTACAAATTGGAAATGGAATTACTGAAAGGGGGGAACTACTCACCCCAGTGCAGCCGCCAAAGGTCCTGGGCACCAAAGCCCTGGCGCTCGGTACTGGGGGC
Organism: Brotogeris chrysoptera; assembly: GCA_030323915.1. NCBI lineage: Eukaryota > Metazoa > Chordata > Aves > Psittaciformes > Psittacidae > Brotogeris > Brotogeris chrysoptera. The sequence goes on along the minus strand of JARCZZ010029438.1, from coordinate 6,774 downwards.
ACCGCTGTGCCATGGGCAGCAACCTGGCCATGGCTGAGGCTGCCACTGGGTGCCCCACGGCAAGTGGGAAAAGGGAAACCCCAGGTGAGGGTCCCAGCCCCACACTGCTGGGGCTGCCTGGGTCTTGCTGGGGTTCTCATCCTGCTGCAGCTGGATGTGTCTCCCCCCCGCTCTGCCTTTGTGCTTGGTCTTACATAGCTGGTCAATGCAGAGGAGCGAACAGGACCCTGCGCCTTCTCCTTTCCCTTTTCCCTCACCTTTTCTCTTTCCCTTTCCCATTCCTTTTCCTCTTCCTTTTCTCCTGCCTCTTTCCCTTGCCCTTCTCCTTCCCCTGCCCTTTCCCTGCTCCTTCCTTCGTCCCTTCCTCTTCCTTTTTTCCCTTCCCTCTCCCCTTCTCCTTCTCCCTTGCCCCTGCCCCACCAGCCGCCCTGCTCCTGACACAGGCTGCTGGTGGCTACTGCACACTCCGTCTGCCCTGGGTCGCCTTCCCACAGGCCACCGTCTCCCCGTGGCGATGCCGATGGCACGGCTTCATCCCCTGAACCAGCCCCACCTCTCCTTGGAAACTGCAGACCACGAAAACCAGAAAGCACCCCCGGCACCGGCAGTGCTTCACCTGGCTGCCCTCCGCACCACCGCCCCACAGCTTCAGCCGCTGGCGGCACATCGTTATCATCAGCCCTGTGAGCGGCTGAGGCTGCCCAGGGCTGAGGAAGCAGCCGGTCCCGCTACCGCGCCCCAAGCACCCATGGGATGGTGAGGCACCGGCTCCAGAGGGACCAGCGTGGACCGGCGCCGTTATCCCGCATCTCCCGGGTAGCTCCTCCTGCACGGCCGTCGCCGCTCCCGAGCGGACCCGTGGCGTCATCAGGCACGTCATCCCTGCGCGGATAACGAGCCCATCGCCGTCGACCTTCAGCGCAAACGGGAGACATCAAACCCTCCTCCCGCTCCAGGCGTCACTGAGAGCCGCGGTGCGGAGCCGGGCGGGCGCGGTGCCGCTGACAGCTCCCCTGCTCCCAACGTGCTCCCACACCTCCTGCCCGCTCCCCTTGGCAGGGCCTGACCCTGAATTCTTCCTGATGCCTCTTACTCCCCTTATCTCTTACCACCCATCGAGAACTCTCCTTTGCTGTGACTTCTGTTTCCTATTAGCTCCATTCGTCACGCATTGCTTTGTGTGCCGAGTTCCTAAGGAAACAACCTAGAGATACCGCAGCGGTGATTATCCAGGCTCTAACGAGCCTCCAACGTGCGTTCAGGGGAGTTCACGCAGTGACTTCACCTCTGTGGATCCTCTGCAGGGCCCAAATCCTCTTGCTGTCCCCACAGTGCTAGTTCCTGCTGTGGCGGGGAAGACAGCTCTTTTGGATTTGTTAACTCCCAACCTAGGCTCCGTTGAAGAACAAGGTCCTACAATGGCTGAAAACAGCAGTTTGTTTCAGAAACCTTTCTACAACCTGGTGGAAGAACCAAAGTCCTTCTTCAAGAAGGCGTAAGTCCAATATACGCAGTAAATGGACTTCAATCGAACTGAATGAGAGACCTGGCTTTTTGTCATCTTTTTCTTTAATTACTTCCTTTATTTTGTTTAATTTCTTCATTAATGAAGGCAGAAATCTAGCAGGAGGGGTGGAACTTGATGATCTTTAAGGTCCTTTCCAACCCTAACCATTCTATGATTTTATGTCCATCACAGAAGTGAGCAGAGGAGCTGTCACCAGGCTGGATGTTAGGTGCCCCAGCCCATGACAGAGACTCTGCTCCAACCTCCTGCTCCAACCCTCACAGTCCTTCAGCAGATCACCTTCTGCATTCCACCAGGCATCCCACAAAGCAGAGCAGCTGCCCTACCCATTCAGGACAGGCACATCCACTGTTCCCAGGGTGACAGATTTTAGCCAAAGTCACTGAAAGGAAACCAGCAGAGGCAGCAGGAGTTTGTGCCTTAGGGCATTGGGAGCCCTGCCATCCGTGCTGCCTTCAGTGTGCTTTGCCAGCAGCACCAGTGGGGCCCCATCAAGGCTGAGAGGCACCTTGGGTAAAAGACAAGCAGGGGCACAGACGTAAGTGTTGGGATGCTGGACAGCAGCAGGGATGCAATGAGTTCACTTGGCTTCAGGACATAGAATTATAGAATCACAGAATGGTTTGGGTTGGAAGGGACCTTAAGGACCATCCAGTTCCAACCCCTGCCATGGGCAGCAACACCATCCACCAGACCAGGTTGCTCCAAGCCCCATCCAACCTGGCCTTGAACACTGCCAGGGATGGGGCGGCCACAGCTTCTCTGGGCAACCTGTGCCAGGGCCTCACCACCTTCACAGTGAGTTGGAGGAACTCAGATGCAGTTTAAAATGGGTCATCCATTCCCAGTTACTGGTGCGAAGCTCGAGTTTTCCTTCCCTTGTGTCTTGCATCGCTCCCTTCGAAAGTGCTGACAGCTCTTGTGCTGGCAAGTTCTCATGAGATGGGTACCCGAGGGGAGAGTGGGAACGTCTGGACCATGACATGCACCACCCGCTCGTCAGCACTTGCAGACAGCAAAGCCCAGAGCGCATCTGACATCTGCCCAGGAAAAGTGCTGAGCTGGGGAGAAACAAGGGGAAAACGGTGCTGCAGTTCCCTGTCCCTTGTGCCGGCTGCGGGTGAAACAATGAGGCCGAGAATGGGAGAATACAGAGCAAGGCAGAACTTCTCTTGTAAGGAGAATTCGGGGTGCTCCAAACCACTGGGCTTCCTCACCAAAGGAAGCATTTTGTGTGTCCAACAGCAAGAACATTCTCAGCCAGAGGCTGTCAGCAGGGAGACCCGGGGTCAGCAGCAGGGTCTCCTCCTCTGTCCTGGCACAGCAGCTTTGTGGACACCCAGCCCAGTGTACCCACAGGCACAATTTGGTGCCAGCCAACTTATTGCATGTGAGGGACCTAGAACTTAGGGGTAGAAACCCAACATCTGCATCTGTCTGAGCACCTTGAGTACAGTTTGTTGCTCAAACTTGCAACCTACCTAAGGAAAATGTTTTCCAGTGACATTGAGACCGTGGCTGAAGTTGACTTTTGAGGGAATGGCCTTGATTGTCTCCCTTCATCCTGACCAACGCCACCAGTGAGAGGGGCTTAGGCATGGGCACAACACAGTATCCTGTGGGAATGCGGTGTCCTCTCCCACCAGCGGGGTCACAGAGCCAGGGAAGAGCAGATGTCCCCACTCTGCGGGCACGGTGGGTGCAGCCACGGCTGTCTGCAGCCACCATCGTGGTGCAGACGTGCACTGAGACAGGCAGCCAGGGAGATGTCTCTGCCTGTCCTCAGGCCTGATGCAGCTAACAGCAACCTCCCCGTCTTGTGCAACTGCTCGTTAAACACGCCTCCCAGACCTTGTAATTTGTGTTATCAGCACCCTCGGAGGAAGCAGGGATATCTTCAGCACACATGCCTGTGCTTTTATCCGAGCGAGTCCTCTCCAGCAGGCCATGAGCAGCCACGTTGTTTTTCTGGCCGTGGAAATCACTCAGTTCCACTGCCACCATCATCTGCCATAGCAGAAGCATTTCCCCCAGCAGTGCTGCAGACCCCAGATGCCAAAAGCTTTGTCCCAGTGTGCAGAGGGACCACAAATTCACAAGACAAGAGGGTTTACCCTTGGTGCTGTACCTGCGCTCAGCCAGGACTGAGCAAGACCTCCATGGCATCAGAGATGCCCTCACCACAACACTGGATGTGCTTCCCACTTTGCTGGGTGTGCTTCTCACCCTGGTCCCAAGCTAGGCAGTAAGGGAGGCCACGTGCAGGGAAAGCTGCTGCTTGCCTGCACCTTGACCGCAAGAACCAGTGGACTGGGAAGATGCTGTTCCCTGCCTTTCATGGACCTTTGTCTCTGCACTGCTGAGCAGAGCCTGGTGTGTTGGGGAGCCTGAGTCGCATGTCTTTCTTCACCAGACACAAATGCCATTGCTATTCTGGGGCCGTGAGCAGCTTCAAAAACCGGTGAAACTTCAAACTTTGGTGCTTTTTGCTTATTTTGAATAAAGGAGCTGGGAGCACAGCAGATGAACATGAGCCCCGGTTCAAGCAGCGCAGAGATGGGTTTGCTGGAGAATGGATCACTGCCAGGAGGACAGCTTTACCTGCAAAGCAACTACAGGAGAGCCAGTCTAACCAGTGTTCTAATGGTAGGGATCTGCAGCCACAGTTAGCACCAAACGAAGACATTTTGACTGCTGAAGCCAGAGCCAAAGACCAAGGCACCAGAAAGCAAGGTGGGAGGATGCAGGGATTCAGAGTGGGGGATGCAGCGGACTCACCTCACCCAGCTCTGGTTGCTGGCAGAGGAGATGCCACCCACCTCCACCACGGGCAGAGAGTGAGTCCACATGACAGCATGACATCCCAAGGGAGAAGCTGGAGTCTGCCAATGCTTCTGATGCAAAACCAGGGCAGGGCAGCAACGGCTGAGAAGGGACTTGCTGTAGTGGCTCAGCACGGTGGGGGACACTGGCCCCACGCTGCAGGACAGCCACCAAGCACGCAGCCCTCAACAGCAGGACGCAAAGGGGAGCTGGTAGCACCCGTCCCCCTTCTAAGCCTGGAGACCCCGCCAAACATCAGCGCTCCTATACAGCGGGGACACAAGAGCAGAACCTCTGCACAGACAGTGGGGATGGACTGAGGGGCCGGCGTTTCATCACACCAGGCAACAGCCCATCGCTCAAACTGTGGTGCAGCACGGGACGTGGCGAAGCCAGGTTGTCAGCCTGGGAACGGACAGACGGACAACAGATCTCCTGGGATGATCTGCACGTTCAGTGCCACTTTAAAACACGGTGCAAATGGGGAAGAAACATGTGAAGGCTGAGCCAGGAAGGCAGATGTGAAGAGTGGGGCTGGGGAGGAGTGGGGCAGTGAGCAGCTCCTGCCCAACATAAGATTCCCTGGCACCACGACAGACACTGCAGGACAAAACCTCATCAGAATGGGCACACCACAGCAGAAGCCTCAGGGCTGGCGACAGCGACTGGGGAAGCCCTATTCCTGAGTCATGTCCAGATGCCTGAGCTCTTGCTCCTCCTCCATTTCCATTATGGCATGGTGAGGTTTTACCCTTAGCACACGAGACGAGAACTGATTCCTATTCATCTTTTAAGTGTTGCCTGGTAAGACATCATCTAGGAGTGATTATGAAATCACTGCTGATAAAATTAGTGGACTTCACAAAAACGGAGTGGATAAACAGCAGCTTCAGAACAGAGACACAGAGATAGCTATCTTGGCAAGCTGGTCCCACTCCAATAACATATATTTAAATAGTCAAAATGATCATCTCCCTGGTAATAAAACCTGTAGCCACAAGCCAAAGAAACCAGGTCTTTGCTCTAGGAAGAGCATCCAAGAAGACTGCAGGGGTCACACAGGGACCAAAGATGGTGCAAAATTGCTCCAAGAGGGGCCAGCGCAACCGCAGAGGGTTTAAAGGAAGGTGCAACAAAGAGTGATGAAGAGATACAGGCACAGGAGGTAGATCTTTCTTCCAGGCTCAGCACCAGTGAGATCTGTGCCGACGCAACACCTCCGGCTCTGGCAGAGCCACTCTGAAGGGTGGAGAGGCTGCACAGAAGGGAAAAGCTGCACCGTGGAGCTGGAAAAGGATTTTCAGCTCATGACTGAAGAAATCTGTGCCTGCATAGCTTGTCAGAAACATTCAAGTGGCAATTACGGCAGACAAGCACATTCAGGGGAGAAAATACCAAGATATAAGGGTTCCTCCTTTTGGAAGACTAACAAGAGCTGCTGGCTGCTCTGGAAACGGCACAAACACAAATAAGCAGCAAGACATATTTTTAGTCGTGGTTTAGGAAGGTTTGCAACCAGAACATCCTCAATACCTATAAATCCAAACGGAGCTTTTCTGGAAGGCAGGATTTTGCCTGAAGGACAATTGGAAACCACACTTCAGTGCTGGAGAGGATGCTGGCTGTGCCACCCAGGCCCTGGCTCCATGCTCCTCCGCAGCTTCACCGCTGAACTCACCACTCACCCCTGCTTGCCCTCCACCTTCTCCATCCTGCCTTGGCCAAGATAAACAGATTTGCATGCACACGTACATACATTTTAAATATAAGCTAGTAAAATGCTCTCTGTAAAGGAATGAAAAAGAAGGAATTAGACAGTGGTGCAGGAAAGGGCTGCAAAATGATGCTTAGGCTCATCCCCTTATCGCAGGCCAGGCTCCGTTATCTGACCAGGTTCCTGGGAATATTCATCCTGCCCTTACCGACTGCCAGGGACACAGATCTGACACTTTTGCTCTATTCTGGTGCTCAGTTATTCTTAGAAAATTATCGGGCTTTGAGTTCCCTTTCTGGTGCCTCAGCAGATGATTCCTTTCCCTTTCTAAACTATCCCCTCCCTCTTTTCATCAGATTTCTCCATATTTCAATATATGCAAAGCGTTGCAGTCGTCTCCTTCCTCAGCTGAAACAAACCCAAGCTTTTACCCTGTCCCGGTGAACCCGAAGCTCGTGGCCTCTGACCAGTTCGGATGATCTTATGTGGACGCTCCCATTTCCCCAGATCCCCAGGATCCTGCTCTCCCACTGAAGTCACCTGCATGCTGTGGAACATCACCTGATGAGACTCCCGTCTGCGCAACCCACAGCGGGTCTGCAGCTCGGCCCCTGATACACCATGACTGCCATTGCTGCCATGCAACCTGCTGCCTCAGCCCCACTCTTCGTAGAATCCCAGAATGGTTTGTGTTGGAAGGGACCTTAAA
>JARCZZ010029437.1:0-47710 GCA_030323915.1 Brotogeris chrysoptera | reverse complement strand
CAGAGAAGCTGTGGCTGCCCCATCCCTGGCAGTGCTCAAGGCCAGGTTGGACACAGGGGCTTGGAGCACTCTGCTCTCTGGAAGGTGTCCCTGCAATGGCAGGGGTTGGAAATGGGTGAGCTTTAAGCTTCCTTCCAACCCAAACCACTCTGTGATCCTATGAATCTATGGTTCTATCTCCCTTGCTGTGCAGGGGACAGCAAACTGTGCATCACTTAAGTTTTACCGCGCAAAACTCTCAAATCTCTGTCTCAGACCCCAAAAATGCTGCTGGCGTCCTTCAGCCCTGGAAATGGGAAGACTGTTGGGCCATGTCTGTCCTAGCATAATAGGTAGGAGAAGCAGAAGCGGGGCTGCTGCCCATGTGGATGAAGGCAACTAGGGAAGCGATGCCTTAGCGGGAGGTGCCTGTCACTTTTCATTTGCAAACTCTTCTCTGCAGGGATCACTTTCACACCGTACACTAGAGCACCAGGGAGCATATTCCTCTTTTGTTCAGGAGAGAAACTTAGATCATCAATACTATTTGTTAAGTCTCTGTGTAGAGATAGGGAAGAGCTTTGAAATGCTGGGCTGAGATTCTGTGGGGAAGCAAAGGGAGGAAATTGTTCTGCTGAGTTCAAAAGGGAAATAAGAAGAAATCTAGATTAAAATGGAAAATAAAGAAGAGATTCAGACTCATGTATTAGTCTGAAGAACAGAATATATAGAAAACTTCTTACTCTGGTTTTCGGTATCGTCCAAAGCATCAGAGATGTCTCTGTGTCTTCCCTCTCATAGCAGAACAACACAGATACCATGAGACCAATCCTTCTGCAGCTTCTGCTTGGGTCACACAGGTCTCATGGCGCTTTGAGGACGATGTAGGCTCATTACAGGATTAATTTGGTGATGACAAGGAGGTGAGGAACATCTCTGTGCAGGGAAATGGCAGTGAAGCCAGCTAACTCCTTTCACATCTGTCATGCTGCAAGATTCCTGTGTGTCCACTCTTGGTGGATCCAGATTCAGCCAGACCCTGAATGATGTGACCCTTGCAATGCTCAAGAAAAGAGGGGATGGCACCAGACCCACTGTAAAAGAAGACTTGGGTTTATTTTTGGTGGGAGCACTGTCCTTTTTTAAACTATAATGTAGGACCATGAATAGTGACTCAGGTTCAAGTCCCTCATAAGGGAAATAGAGTTTCCCCTTGTCCCCTTGATTGGCAAGTCACCTTGTCCCGAACTTCAGCTTGGCATAGCGTGGCTGCCCACAAGGAAGGTCAGGAAGGGGCTTTGAGATGTCCAAAGGAAGAAAAAGAGGTGCAAAGCCTTGGAGTAAAAAGTCCTGTCTGCTCATGCTGGGGTACACATGACGGGGTAGAGAGGGAGCAATGTGTACTCGTGCTGGTAAGAGAGGGGAGATGGTAGCCCCACATCAAAGTGCAGGGCTCCATTGCAGGACAAACCACATCTGGACTGGAATGAGGTACCTGGCAGTTATTCCAACCTGGAGCCAGGAAGCAGGAGAGAAGTGTCTTGGGTGATCTCTCTACAAGACCTGCTCCCAGGTATCTCCATGGCATAGATGGACAAATACCCCACAATGCCTAATATAGTCTATAGGTCATGCTCTGAAGTAGAAGCTATAAGACCTTGATCTGCGTGTAAGACTCTGATCCATGCTTATATAGTAAACCTGTGACAAAGCAAGAGTGTAAACACAGTTATTCCTAAACCCAGCTAAGAAGAGAGGTGAACATCCCCCTTTGTCCTGATCCCCTACACGAGGCTGTTCTCTCCAAGCTAAGTTTTCTCTTTTCCCATCCTGTTACTCTTTGGCACTGAAAACCCCTTACTGCAGGCATTCATGCAGTGTTAATTTTGACTGATAGCTGCTTTCCAGCCTCAGGAAAAACAGCTGCTGAATGTGTGAGGTTGGTACCATCCTTCTGCTGCTCCAGGGCTAGGGATGTGTTGGCTCCTCTGTTCAAAGCAGGAAGGATGCTCAGGGGAAGCTGTGCTTGTTTCCCTCTCAAACACATCCAAGAGGTGAGGAATCATCCCTGTGTCACCCCTGCTTTGAGCAGGCTTCAAGTGCAATAGGAAAGATGAATCATCCCTTTGGTCTTGCTTTTTCCACTGTGGTCCCCACTGACATTGATGTCCCCTGGGCAGGGCCACCAAACTGGCAAAAGGTAGAGGATGGGTAGGAAGTTTTCTGGGCAGAAAATGGAGAATCTCCAGCCCTGTGAGAGGAGAGGACCACCCTCTCCATTCCACAAGCAGGTAAGTCTGATGCTGAGGGTCACAGACCAGATCGGCAAGAGGAATTGCATTGCCCAGCACTATGGGCAGCCTTCACCTGCCTTGAACAAGGGCACCTAAGACAGCTATAGGGTGGCTGGGACACAAACACCCATCTGCTGAATCCTTAAGCAGATGCCCAGACACCTGATCATCGTTCCTGGTACGGAATACTCTTTCTATCAGTGCTTTAAGGGCTGGCCACCGCCTCCTTCACCACAGTTGTAATTAGTTGTGACAATTGCTTTACCTTCAAGAATAAAATGAGGATGTGTGAGTGGCTCTGTGACCGCAGCAGCTCAGCTCACTGCTGTCAAGGCCTGGAAAAGCGTGATGCCTTCAGGCTCTGACGGCAGTGACAGAATAGGTTGCTTTCCTTAATACTGATTTTACTAGTATAAGTTTCTGGGAGGAGATAGCCCATTCAACTGCTGCTCTTCACTATCCAGGGGTAGGGGAAACGAAGTTGTGTTTTCACAGTGAGAGCTCCACAAGAAGGCAATGAACTTGTGGTTTAAGATGAAGAATGGCACAGAGGGGTTAAGGTTGAGTTTCAAAGAATCATAGAACACTAGGTTGGAAAGGACCTCTTTATTTCCAAAGCAAAGGCCTCAAGATTCCCAATTCCAAGAAGGAGGTGGTGAAATCACGAGCAAGATGCCCAAGGACAATGGAAGTCTGTAATTCTGCTTTATTTTTTACATTATCCTCAAAGAATTTATAATTCTGCTGCTTTATATTCTCCTTATAAAGGGTCAAAGCAAATGTGTAGATTGAGGGTATGTATTTGTGGGGAAAGAAAGGACAGCCACCTTCTCTGTCCACCCCAGCTCTCATCCTTCCCTTGCTAAACAGCCCTACCTCCCCACTTCTTGCTCTCCTTTTCCCATCCTTCCTCTTTGCCCCTCTTTTAACACGAGTTGTGCGATTTAGCTCATTATCTAGCCCAAAAAGTGATGGCTGGGACTCTGCAGCCGTCAAAGCTGCTTAAAACACATCCCCTCTCCTCCTCCCTCGACGCTGCCACAGGGCTCTATTGTCCATAAAGCAAGCAAACCGCTGGGCGTTGCTCCTTTGTAGCTCATTTCTGCAGCCCACAATAAGCTCTATAATCCTCCCTTTGTGGATGGCAAAATGCTAATCTAGCCAAATTGCATGGCCCTGCTCTGTCACCACTGCAGGCTAAAAATCAAAGCTGGTTTGACATAAATGGCATCAACCGGCACCATTATGACCTCCACACTGCAGAGACCAGCTGTAAAGCCTGTGTCAGAAGGAATATCTCCCCACGTATTATCAGCTGATTTAAATACTAATGAGCCAATAACCACATTTGAGCAGAATAATGGGCATGATAATAGAAGCCGTAAAATACAGAGGTACCTGCTATGTTCTCAGAAATGTTTCCAGGCTCCTTTTCACCCAGGTATTAACCCTGTTAGTAGTTCTTGCAGGAAGAAGGGGGGATAAGGATGTCTGACAGTGCTCAGATGCAGCTGTAGAAAGGAGTTTAAGGGCACTGCATCTGGAAGGAATGGTGGACAGGTTTATTCTGCATTGTGGGCAGATGTGAGAAGTCTCCTGGGTCTGGGCCTCATTCCATTTGTGGGTGATGGCATACATTTGGAGTAAGTCCAGAGGAGGCCATGAGGATGATCATGGGCTGGAGCACCTCCCATATGGAGAGGGCTGGGAATATTAGGGCTGTTCAATCTGGAGAAGAGAAGCTGCGTGGAGACCTCATAGCAGCTTCCAGTGTCTGAAGGGGGCTACAGAGGTGCTGGGGAGGGACTCTTCATTAGGGACTGTAGTGATAGGAAAAGGGGTGATGGGTTCAAACTGAAACAGGGGAAGTTCAGGTTAGATATGAGGAAGAAGATCTTTACTGTGAGGATGCTGAGGTGCTGGCACAGGGTGTCCAAAGAAGCGATAAATGCTCCATTCCTGGCAGTGTTCAAGGCCAGGTTGGACAGAGCCTTTGGTGACATGGTCCAGTGTGAGGTGTCCTCGCCCATGGCAGAGGGGTTGTAACTGGATGATCTTAAGGTCCTTTTCAACCTGAACCATTTTATGATTCTATGATTCTTTGATTTAAGTGCAGAGGTTTGTGCCCTGACTTGTAGGGGACAACTGACTTCTAAATGTCAGTGTAGACATTTAGAAGGTGTTTTGAAGGAAGATGATGTATCGGAGAAGGACTTAGTGGCTGGGAGTCACCAGATCCTCCCCACTGCATGAAGCTCTATGGTAAGCCCTTGGTTATCATGTCTTGAAGCAAACACTTAGGCATTGGCCCAAATCTCTTCCATCAGGTCTTGGAGGATTTGTCTATGCTCAAGTGCCTAAAATCTGGAGGCTTTAATAGACTCCTCCAGAATCCAATTGAACTTGTTCGTGTTTATAAACCTTTGAATCTGCCCATGGCACAGCATCAGCTCCCAGTGCTACCTAGTGTTGATGAACACTTATCTGTCTTCAGATGGCTACTTTTTAATCTTTAACCACTGTTATTACTGTTATTATTGCCATTATTGCTATTATTACTATTATCACTTTTAATTTGCCTTCTCAGACTTATGACACCTGGCTGCAAGCAGGGGATTGGAAATGAGAAAATTCACTCCTGGGTTACATCAGAGAGTCAGTACAGCAAGAGAATAGGAAATGAAAAGCAGCCATAAAATGAGTTATTAAATAAACCCCCGCTCCTATCCCCGAGTTCCTTGGTCAATTAGTAAGACTAGAAGTTATTACAAAGGAAGAAGAGAATTAAAAAGTGAAACCAAGTGAGGAATAGGAATTAATTGGAGGGGAATATAAGCAATGGTAAATAAGTGAGAAAAGAGGAAAAGATGATCAGGAGGTGGAAAGAGAGATATTTGCTTCTCCAGCCTTGCCAAGGTGTCAAAGGGACATGGGATATTCAGGGACATTCAGGAGGGTAAAAGGGTCCATGTAAAGGAAAAGCCAGTTTTGAGCTATGGGCAGCTCATTGAAATATCTGCCCCACCATTAAGTAGATCTCTGGCTCTCTTATGATTCATTCCTCAGGATCCTGCTAAATTATCAGAGCTTCCGAGGAGCCTTGGATTCACCATTTACCTACAGAACAGCCCCAAAACCTCAACTAAGGCTTGTCTGTGTCAGAGGAGGTGCTGAGAGAAAAGGACAGATTTCCCCAAGGTTTCCCAGCAGAGAAATGACAAAGGGAGCTTGGAATAGGTCCTAGGATTAGATCTGCTGCATTTATTCCTGGCTCTAAAGTACAGGAGCTGTTCAGGCTTTTAATTCATCTGAGAAAAGCTGGATCGTGGTTATGCCAAGCCTGTGATGTGGAGGAAGAGACACATACTGTCCTTGCTGAGCAGGCACCGACGGTGCTACAAGGACTTAGGATCAGGGCAGGGGATTTGTTTTAACACCACAGTTGTCAGATCTACCCAGGTTCTTCTCCATGGTGATCCAACAGCCTCCGGCTGATGGAGCATCTAAAGCTTCATGGACCTGTATCTACAGCAAGGTTAAGAACTAAATGCTTCTAAAGAGTGAGCATTTAAAGTCCTTTGGCCCCAGAGATGCTCCCTGACAGCAGGAGATGAAGCACACTGCAACCATGGGAAGGGGCCAGGGAAGGGCTCCAGCTTCCCGTCAGTCACTCACCCTCGCACCATATTTTGGTGACAAAAGCTTTAAGAACAAATGACTCATCTGACAGGAGCTGTGACATTCACCCCGTGGTGAAGGTCAGTTCTGAACTTGTGGTGCAGCATCGTGCACGGCTGGGTAATGTAGGACCACCAGCAGCAGCCTGTAGAAGTGAAGGGTGATAAGATGTGTGATGTGGCAAAAGCCAGATGATGCCTCCAACAGCCTGTGCATGTTATGGATTGAGTGTAGATCAGGTGATGTCCAACCAGACCAGTGAAGAGATGTTGCATCCATCGAAACCTAGAGAGGCTGGGTACCGGGATGATGGAAATCTGCATCTCTTAACCAGCATTAGCCATTGACACTGCATGAGAGTCTTTGCACAGACAACTTTGTCATCTTGTGAGTGTTGGTGAGATGGTTTCAGAGAGAAGCACCCCTGTCAGGGTGGGTTTCCTATGCTCCCAGCCAGCCTCATCCAAGGGTGGGAGGAAGGATGCACAAGACTTGCTTGCACTGAATTCAAACCTTGAGTGATGTTATTAAGGCCAGCAGCATTAGTCCAAATGATGCTTATTGAATGAGATCTGAGAATGGCTTTTGGACCTACCCCTGCAAAAGGCAGAAGGAGCAGGAAGCTTCAGCTGAGGGGGCCTGACGAACTATTGCTTCCCTAAAGCCTTTTTTGTAGAGGTTTCACACTCACCAGGCTGGCAAAAGACCCCACTTACCCCCATCAGGCATGCTGCCGCTCTGATACCCTGATTTTGAGGATTAACTTGCAGCAGAAAGCATCTTTGTGGCCAGGTATGATTTTCAGCTGCACAAACCTTGCAATTGGAAGGTCTCAGACTGACACCCAACCAAGCTTGCAGTGGTCCTGAAACTGCACAGGGGACAATGGGTCAGTTCTTATGACTCTGCGAAGAAACACTTCCTGGCATGGATAAGGGCTTCATGATGGCTTGATACACCTAAAGCCACAAAAGTTTTCCTGTGTGAAAAGCCTGATGTACAGGAAGAGAACATAGCTGGTTAAACCGTGGGGTTTGGGCATGGTTGTGTCCTAAAGGGTTTCCAGCAACGCGATAAGGAAAAGGTGGTATCATCCCATCACCCTCCCAACCACCATGTGCACACGGTTCATCTAGCACCAACGATGTCAGAAGTGGTTTTGTCAACCTCCCTCCACTCTCCTGCGAGGGTGCTGGTGGATCCAGCTTTAGCAGTGGGGAGAGGCAGAAAAGGCTGTTCTCCCTTTGCAGAGCAATGGGTCAGCCCTCTGTTCTGAACTGGGTGCAAGTCATCATCTTGCTTACATCAGTGATGTGCTTTGGGGGCTTTTCTGGGGCTTGGAAATCTGTTCTGTCAGTTCTGGGTGGCACTTGGGTGCCCTGGGGACAGGAGTGGGAGGGAAGGGTAGGAGACAGGCAGCAGGGTCTGGATAGCAGATCCAGGTCTGTCTGAAGTCAACTGTTTCCATCACACTGAGCAGCAAAGCATAGTCCACATTTTCAAAGCATTTCCCCCTTTGTATCGGTGCAAACCACCTTCCTGCTTCCCAGGAAAAGCACGCTGGGAATCCTTGTCCAAGTGGGAAGGATCACTGTTGCTATCACTTCATTGTATTTTTAACAACACGAATGCTCTCTAATCAGAGATACCTGCCGTATTATCAGTGAAAGCTTCCCAAGACCACACAGGCCAGGCTGGATACTCACAATGACAAAAATTTCAGGTCAAACTGCTCCAGTATGGCAGTGTCTGCAGCCCCTGGAAACAGGAGCATGGAAGAAGGACTTCCAGGAAAGGTTTACTGCTGTTAACTACTGAACTGACCCACATTTGGTCTGTGGGACAGCAGAGATGACCCACACATGACATGGGCTGATGCTGAACCTGGAGTGGGGTACACACATAGAAATCAGAGCATCAGAGCATCATCAGGGCTGAGATATCTGTGCCTGAGAGCAGCAATGAATTAGATGCATTTTATTTCACTAAACCTAGAAACCATGCCCAGGAAATCTTATTTGCCCCAGAAGTTGCTTGTGTGCCCAGTGTCTGGATGGAGGAGAAGGTGCATTATGATTACAGCAGATAGCTTCATGCCTCAGCAAAGAGACAAGCTGTTATCAGTGATTTCTGGAGCAGAAAGTGTCTTGGGCCCCATGGATTGTGCTTATCACAGAATAACATGTTGTTAAACTATAATTCACCATGGGAAGTTTCTCTTTAAGCTGGTTTAAGTAAAGAACTGATAAGTTGATAGAAAGAGCCCAGCTCGCTTATGGTGACCTTTAAAAGGAATATGACAGGGTTTCAGTGTCAAAGCTGTTTTGGCTGGACATGAGCCACAGGCATGCAGTTGCTATCAATTTCAAATCTGATTGCTGAGGTCCTGGAGAGAGCTGATGGGTAAACAAAGCTTTAGCACATTTCCCCTCTTGTCCACTTGGCACCCACCGAGCTGAGCTTGGACAGGAAAGTCCCAGCACTGCAGTCTACGCCATCATCCTGTGGGGTTTTTTACCTTTCAGGCTTTGCAACCTGCAGTATCTTGCCTGCAGGGATGGCAGGGCTACTCCAAGGTGGAAAAGGAACAGGGCTGATGGAAGCAGCAGACTGTACCCATCTGGGTGTGCAGAATTAGGGCCACACAGTGTGGAGCAGCTATCAACAGCCACAGAAGCCATATCCCAGATTTAGGACCTTCCTGCAAGCCCAGTCTCAGCAGTGACCATACTTCCACATGTATTGACCTCCCCTCCTCTAGGATCAATGTCAACGTGGGAGTTACACCAGAAACCAACCCATGGAGCACACAAAGTTTGCCATGGGAATGGGAAAAGAGAGATGTGTTGGTTGCTTTTGCTGGGCAACTACATAAGATATTGACCTGGGGCTTCCCAGAGCTTTGGGGTCTCCATGAGCTGTTCTCTTCCATATTAACCAGTGCCTTTCAGTGCAGAAGAGCTCTGGGAGCCATGGCTAGTGCAGACCTCGGGTGTTCCCTGAAGACCCCAGCTAGCTGCATGTAGCTCTCATGTTCACTGGTGGAAGTTGGATGCCCTGTTATGGATGCTTTGCTTTCCATTTAGATGCAGGGCTTGTGGAAGCCAATGCACCATAGGAACAGCTTAGCTGGGGAACTCAGCAGGTCACAGATGTTGAAGAGGCATCTCACAGTGAGCATCCATCTACCTACAAAGCCAGCTGGGCTGCAGGAGAGTGGCTGGGCAGGGACAAGATCCATGGGATTGAGAGCCCATGGATGGAAAGTGCTCTGCAACCTTCCACTGGGAAAGTGTTTTGTCAGTACTGGAGCAGTGCAGTGAGGGCAAAGGCTGTGAAGGCAGAGGAGCAACCCTATCCAACCAACCTTCCAGCCCTGCCCATCCACTGCTGCCAGGCCATCAAAGGGTGATGGAAACACATCCCCATAGCCCATTACCTCTGCAAAGCTGAGCCCAAGGGTGTGCTTGCTCTCAGTTCTTGCATGTTGACTACAGATGAGAGACTTTTATACCGATGCCAGACTCCAAGCTGCTGTTTTCCACATCAGAACTTGAATATTTCTGCTTGCTAATGGAGATGTACACATAAAAAACAGACAAGCTCCCCTGGAGACCCCCATCATTTTAAACCTAGACTGGGGAAACCTAACTAGAAAACACAGTGGGGGACAAACCTTTGCTAGCAGTGAGGTAGATGAGCTGCGCTAATAAGATCTTTTCCCATCTCTAATTTCTATGAATCTAACTGCTCATGCAGAAAGCAGGCACTGAGAGATTTGGAAAGGTATTTGTGTGGGTAATTGACATTATTTCCTCTGCTAGGCACGATGCCCAACTTCCAGTGTTAATATAAACATTTTTTCAAATGATAGCTTGTGCGTTTTGTGGGCATAAAGCAGCATTTGTATTTACAGCCAAAAAGCATAGCACAAACACGCATACATTTGATAGAATATTTTAGCTCCCTGAGAAAAAGAAGCATATCTATTCAAGCTGACCAGAAGTGTTGGCTCATTCTGGCTGGACTTAGCAAAACATTGTGGTTAAAAGCATAAAACAAAGAGTTGTGGATTTATTTTGGCGTTTTGGAGGATGCAAAATGGGTTTTGATGGCCAAATGCAGCACAATATGCTTCCTTCTTGGAGGTTTGAAGTGATGCTTCAAAATTAACCTCTCTTAGCCTTTAGTTAAAGAAAAAGCTGGAACGAGGAAGCAAAGGGTTGGTTCCAGGTTTGGTTCAACCCACAATTCAATGTCTTTTGGGGGGTTTTGCATATTTTGTTTGTGATTCAATTGTTTTTAAAAGCTTGAGCTAAAGCACACTTCTTTCCTCCCATGTCTTCCATAGGGAACTACAATTGGAATCAGATTGTGGGGAAGGAAACGGCTTGAGGTTTGTCTTCACCCCTTCTCCACTGCCCACCCTTCCCTGCTCTATGCCTACACCCCAGACGCAGTGGCAGAACATTTAGGGCCCTGTGTTCCACACCAGATGTACAAGATGATTTTACATGCATGTACAAACCGGTATTGAAAAAGGAAAGGGAAAGAATAGATTGTTTCAACCATGTTCTGTCACTTTGCAGAACATAACCTGGTCTTGTGCAGTGGGTTAATGGCACTGACCCTTAGCCCAAATCACACTACTACTACCTACCATGTTTGCACCTTCCTCAGGTGACTGTTGAGGGTATGTGCTCTATGGAGGGATGATGGATTAGGGATTCCTGCCTTCCCTTTCCTGCCCTTACCTTACACATGCTTTCCCTCTCCTGCTCTTGCCCACTTACCAGTCTCCAAGGCAATGCTCTGAGCCAGCTCTTTACTTCACAGCTCAGCGTAAGGCCCCTTGCAGAACATGTTTGTAGAGTGGTGCAGAGCAGGATGGAGTAGCTAGGGCAGGAAAGCAAAGAAGTAAGCCAGCACTACTGTTAACAAATAGGCATGTGGAACCTTTACCAATGCCCTGGTGCAGCCAAACACATGCTCTACCCCAAGATCTGGCTGTATTAGAACACTGGATGATGTGAACTCTTATAAATCCCTTTTGTGAAATGCCTCAGACCTTGTGTCTGTGGGGTGAGAAATCACCAAGGTGAGAGCCCTGGACTCATCCCTGAGAGGGATGGAGCAAACACAACAGAAGAGGAAATCTAGGTGGAAGTAGTATGGAAGTTACTGCGATATAATGTCCACTCTCTGGCTTGGACTTCCAACCTCACTAGTCCAAGGGGAAGAACAACCTCTGGAAAGCAGAAAGGAGCTCATGTAGTGTGCAGAGGACCTGAGATACATCAGCTCTGTAGTGAAAACGTGCAATCCCCTCTGACTTCAAATTCCCACCTTGGTGCAGGCCAATATCCTGTCCATGGATCCATGTGACTCCACCTTCAAGATACCACAACTAATGAGTGATTTCCATCTGGTCAATCTCAAACCAAAGAGCTGTGACCGAGGCAATAGCCCACCGCAGGCAGGAACAGAGCCCTTTTCCTAGCAGGTATGGAACTGACACCCTAAAGGACATTTCAGCATGCAGCTGCTTTGTGGTTTTGGAAGAGTACAGCTCAGTTGCTGCCTTGGAAGAGGAAGAATAGGGCCTATGAGTAGAGAAAACCAGGTAGAACTGAGTGAAATGGGACTGGAGAGCACTTCCACACTGTGACAGTAGCCAGCTGCGAGTATGGGAAGAGCAGCCCTGGCAGATCACTGTTGGGAGCCAAGATGAGTTCTCCAGTCAGAAACGGCACACATCCAACATCAGGAGGACCTCTCATCAGCTGACACAAACCCAGCTCCATGCCATTTGCTATGGCTAGGATGCCACACAGTTCTTGTGGACCTTTCATGCTATAAAATCTTCATGGCTGAAATAATCCTTCCTGGATTGGCCAAAAGAGAGGTTGAAGGCTGGCATGAAAGCATCCTTTTCTCTACAGTAAGAGCAAGACACTTAGAGCTGCTCAGTAAATCTGTTTAATAGCTGAACACCACGAATTGGAGGGAGGGAGATGGGCAGCAGCAGCCTCTGCCACCTCCAGTGGCAGCTTGCATTAAAAAGGTTGATTTTGCCAGGGCACGGATAGAAGCATTCATACATTTCCATCCCAGCACCTGCACTGCAGGGACTATATCGTACCTTTACAGAACGCAAAGTATAGATCAGCTTCCTTATTTAGAAAACGTCTGGGGTTTTTAAGCAAGAAACCCCAATGTTTTAAAACCAAACCAGAGGACTTATTTTTAAGGTAGGGAACTCCTCAAGGTTAATTTCCTAGCCACTGATGGAGTCGAGTATCTGAAACCTGGGAAAAAAGCTCTGTTGCTAAAAGAGTGCTCAAATGCTTCTCTTTCTCTGTTCTGCATCTAACAAACGTATGGCAGCAAAGGATGGGGAGATCGAGCCAAGACCATGGCACATACGTCAGGGCAGGCTTCTGTAACCTTTCTGATAGGTGCAGTTTGGCTGTGGAAGGTACTGGAGTTGGTTTTAAGCAGCATCAATGGGAAGTAGAAAATGCACTGAGTCAAGTCCCTAGTCCCAGAATGGAAACAGGAATGACACACAGTCATGAACATCCACCCTCGCTGGCAAAGCACTAGTGGAGGGTGATGAACAAGCAGAAATCCAGTCGGCAAGGAAAAAGGGAAGGGAAAAAATCACTGTCACAAGGTGAAACTCAAACTCCCCCAGTGAAATGAGGTGGTGAATATATTAAGTGCAGAAAATCTCATTGTGCTTCCAGAGGACTTTTGTGGGCTGATGACTCCATTCGGGGACCATCAGGTATGTATGAAATCATTGTTTTTGTCTGGGAAGGTTGCAGGTGAAGTCTGGATTTCATTATCTCCCTGCCCTCTAGCCTCAGAAACAAAGTCATGAGATAGTCTTTGGAGACAAGTTAATATAGATTGGAAACATCCAGCGAGTCTCCAGGCAGCTGAATGCAGAAGGTAACTCTTGTCAAGTTGTCTGCTCACCTAAATAACCCTCTGAAGGGGGTGTGAGAGTCAAGTCCAAGTGCTCATTAAGACTTTGTAACTACAGACCTCTATGGGGAAGAGAAGTCAGTCCTCATGTGAGCAATGCTAGCCAAGCCATCTGCACAGGGGATGCCTCCCGCTTCAGTCATGGCTTGATGCTCATTTCAGTGTCATTTGGGAAGTGCTGCCTGCTATGGGATCTATAACTCCTGCATCAGCGGGCAGGAATCCAAGAAGTTGACATGTATGATTATTATTATTAATTTTAATTCTTATTACTACTATTGAACTATGTTGGAGATTTCCTTTGACATTCAAACCCAAGCCAACCAAACCGCAAAAACCCATCTGTGCTGGGATTCCCATTGGCCAAGCTTTGGTTCAAACCACAGGGAGACCACGAGCCCTTCTGGGGATCTTCCATGGAAGTAGGAAGGAAGAGACTGCTCACTAATGAGGTGGTGCCCAGGGAGAGAATGTGATCACTTGTGAAATTAGGGAAGAGCTGAGATTTGAACCAAGACCTTTTACATCACCTCCTGATTATGAAAGCACCTTTTATTTATTGTGTGATGGGTGTAGCTGTCCTAAGGTGTCCATCCAGGTACTGAAATCACCAAGCTCCTTGGAGAAGAAAGGGATTTTCAGCATCACATCAGATCATTGCTCTTGCTACAGTTCTCTTTCATTAAAATAGAGATAAGACAGCAATGAAACAACACCACTGAAGTTGTTGACACTCCTTCCTTGCTTATTCCTCCCACCAAACATTTCCTATCAGCATTCAAACAGCTAATCTTCTCCTTTTGTCACTGAAACAAAAACACTTGCTCATTTTGTGTCATCTCCAAATACTGCAGCAATAGAAGAATGCAGCCATTAATTACGGAAATTACAGTTACAAGAGAAAATTATAGTCATTAAACCCGAGGTGAAACTCATTTGTACTTTCCTCAACTTCTCCCTTTTAGATGTTTATGGAGTCACCAACTTAATGCCTCCGGTAAAGACCCCGTAATGAAGCAAACTAAAAAGTTTGAGAGATGTGAGTGGCATGTTGTCACTTCCAAGAGCACTTCTGCTTTACTGGTGCAGACACTCCTTTTCTGTCTTTGAGCTGTGCTGTAGTGTGGGGATACATGGGAAAAGTGGCTTGGTCTCCCTTGTGATCCTATTTGCACAACCATGCCCCTGCTTGACATGATGAAAGATTTGTCTTGAATGGCCTTCATCCAAGCAGCATCACCTCTGGTGATGCTTTCACATGGTTGATGTCCCCACAGAGGGAGAGTCAGTGGTGACAAGAAGTCACTTGATGATGTTCTGATAGCTTTGGAAAATGTTGGGCTTCCTGTTTGCTTCCACTCACCTTTCTGCTCTCTGGTGCTCTACTACACCTACTCTGATGCTCCTGCCCCTGTGTTCTCCTGCTTCAGCCAACCAGACTGGACTTTGTCATGTGTCTCATTTGAAGATCCAGTCCTGTATAACAGCATGATAGAAATGGAAAAGAAATAACCATCATAACCACTTGTAAGTGTTACCCTCCACCTCCTTAATGTGATGTTCCTACAGCTCCGGAAAGGTCAGGATTGAACTCTTTTGTACTGTCTGTCCGTGGAAAATGTGGGACATGATCAGGAAGCAGGGAAGCACAGCGCTGCTAGAAATAACATGGAGAAACATCAAAGCCTATTGGAATGAGCACAAAAGCTCCTGTAGATGTAATTCAGCTCTGCAGGAGATCTGATGTGCATAAACTCTTATGCTGAAGGTACCTAGGAGTTTTGGGAAGGACAAACGTTTTCTAGCCACTGGAGCAATGGAGACGCTTTAGTGGCAATCTCTGTGCTTGCCTTCCAAAAGTGGCAGTGGTTGGACAAGATGGTCAAGGGGAAATTTGAGAGAAGACAAAATAGACATTACAGGATCTATTGACCCTTAGTGTGCTCTTTTTGTCCTTTCTCCTGTGAACAAGATACCTGCAAGGACAGTTGTGTCTAACCTCATAACTGTTTGTTCCTTGAGAGCTCTAATGACACTAATCCAAATGGGAAGCTGAACATGCAAACCAGCACCCAGTCAACACTACTAGGGAACACAAGCAGATGTGCTAAATTTGGTTACCATCATCTGACTTTGTTGATATCAGTGATGGTTAGTGGGAGTTAAGAGGAATCTGATTCATTGGTCTTATGCTGGATGCTTAATGCACATAGATATAAACTGTATTTGCCATTTTCCACAGACTTCAGCCATAGGCAATGCTTGAGAAAAAGAAGAGGATGGCTGGTTCATGCTATCAAGATAAAGGTTAAACACCCAATTATTATGTTTGGTAGCAAGGTTATGGGCCAGCACAATGAACGACTTTGTTAATATCTGCCTGGAAACGCAATTCCACTCGAAGCCACTGACTTGGCCTTTCTCCGTACGCTGTTGCTCAGAAGTAACATTCAAGGTGTGCTTCAGCAACCATTTATTCAAAGCACCTTCCTTAGACTTAGGTTTAACTCTAAATTTTCATTCTTATTTCGTCACAGCAATCACTGAGTGCAGATAAAAAAGCAAGGTTTTACGATTTCCTGCAAGGCTTTATGGCTACTGACAAGCACCTCCTTAATCTCTGAATTTAGGTGATTTCTTTCGCCATTCCCTCGCTGTCAGCTATTTCACATCTGTGAGATGCTTTTTGATGAGTAAAGATGCACCTTAAGTTCCAGGGCTTGTACCTACTTTGTTTCTGGACGAAGCTGCGTGAACAAAGGACAACCGACACATCACACAACCTGGTGTCTTGCAGTGGTTTGGCTTGTTTGAACCTTCCCTCTTAGAGTGATGTGCAAATGCTCTCATAATTAGGGAAATTCAGATTTGGACTCAAAGTCAGTTTGTCCCATTTCTTTCCTCCCTTCTTTTCCTCTCATACCGTCCCTTCCTCTTTCTCAGCTGACTTTCTTCCAAATGCCTGTAATCAAATATTGCTCTAAAAGACGTGCCCAAGGTTTTACTTCTGGTTGGCTTTTGTCACCACCACTGGAATGAGCATGTGGTTGCCTAGTTCGCAGGCTCCTTTTCAAACAGACGGCTAATTGCTTGTGAGCAGCCACAAAAGTTAACTCTAAATGTGTAAATTGGGAAAGAATAAAATGCTCCTCAACCATTAGGCATTTACTATGGAAATTAAGAGTCATTATATGCATGAAAGACTTGCCCAGTGTTCATTCTTGTGGCATTTCTCTTTAAGCCTTCATTAGCGGAGTGATCCTGATAAGCACAGAAATGGGCTGCAGCATCTAAATGAAACCAGAGCCATCCTGAATGTATGCCCAGAACTCAAACCCAAATATTTTCTACTTGTTTTGAGCTTTGGAGCTCTTCCGTTGCTTTCATTTCCTTCCCCAGTTTGTGTTTCCTCTTTGCTTCTTCTTTCAATCCCACAAAACGAGTAAAGTCTACAACATAACACCACCAGAAAAGCTATTCACATCATATTTTTGACTGAATTAGAGCCAGATATTACAGAATCTTGAAGCATTCTTGGCAAAGTATTTAGAAAAACACTGATTTAGGCTCTAGAGTAAACAAAGTAGAGGGCTGGACCAAAATTCTTAGAGAAAGTGTGGGAAACCCAGCTCTGGGAGCTGGAGATCGGAGCAGACAAATATTTTTCCGAAGTGAGATAGTTATGGATTATCCTAACTCATTTTCCATGAGTCTGTGAAACCATCAGCATCATAAAGAAAGCCAAACAGATGCCAGATTACATCAACAAGGGCATCTCCAGGAGAGATAAAGATGCCATTGTCCCACTCTACTCAGCACTGGTCAGGCCACCACTGGAATACTGTGTTCAAGTTTGGTCCCCGCTATACAAAAAAGCTGTGGGTGGGCTGGAGAGGGTCCAGAGAAGGGCCACAAAGATGATCCAAGGACTGGGAAGCGTGTGAGGAAAGGCTGAGAGAGTTGGGACTGTTCAGCCTGGAGAAAAGAAGGCTTAGGGGAGACCTTGTCACTATGGTCCAGTTAAAAGGTGGCTACAAAGAAGATGGTAACTCCCTTTATACAGAGAGTTCCATGGAAAAGGCAAGGGGTGATGGGCAAAAGTTACTGCTGGGGAGATTCCAGTTGAAACATTTATTCACAATGGGAACAATAAGCCACTGGAATAATCTCTCCAGGGAAGTGGTGACTCTCCAGTGCTGGGGAAGGTTTGGCAAACTGTTAAGTTTTGGCTGAACAGCATGCTGGGCCATTTAGTCTAGGTCATGCTTTCTCTAGAAAGGTGGGACCAGATAATCCTTGAGGTCCCTTCCAGTCTGGGATTCCAGGATTCTATGATTGATGTCTTTCTAGCCTCCCATCATGTTCACTCAGCATCCTCTCTGCCAGCCTACTCCATCTATAATAGGCCATGACTGCAAATGGAGATTAACTCCTTTCTTCCACAGCCTTCCTGCACCTTAGGGGTAGTGTGAGATGGAAATCCACACATGGAAGGTCACAGAGGCCCGGAACAGTTTTCTGAAGGCCTTGTTTAGAGATACACCAATGTGGTCCTCTCAGATCCAGCAAAGTCAATAGGCTCATCAGGTCACTAGTGCAGAAGAGTTGTTAATAGTAAGAAATTCATTGACACTCATCTTCAGATAAGAAGATAATAACGAAAGGCTTGTGTGAATGGTGGTGGGGCTTTGTAGATGTGTGAACTCTTCATTGCTAAGGTCTAGGGGACTTGCTGCAGTGAGTGGAGTGAGAGAATGACACTTTTACCCCCCTACCCTCCATGTAAACCAGTCAATCACAGTCCATGCTAACCCCAGCACTGCAGTTCTCCTCGCAGCCAAAAAATCATATGGAAAACTGGAAATGTTTTTTTTTCCCTGTGAATTTTCTGTAAGCCAGGATTGATTTGTCAAAATGAAAGAAAAATAAACCAAGGAAAATCAGAAACCTGAGGAAACTGTGGTGAAACCACATCAATTTCTGTCTTTTCTCTTTCTGTAGCACCCACCTACACACAGCCTATTGACAACAGAAAACCTGTGATGGAAAAACACCTCAAATATTGTCACAGAACTTTCTAGATTGTCCACCTTAAGATATTTTGAGACACTTCATGAGCCAAAATCTGTTGATTAAAGGCTGTGGATACAAATACTGCACCATGAAGTGTCCATTTAAGTATTTTCAGTGTAAGCATATTCAGTTCAATACATTTTTATGCCAAGTTCTTGCTTTATATTTTCTATCTGTTTGCTAGTAATACCATGCTGGTTTGGAGAACAGCTGCTGCATTTTACAACATGTCAGTCTCACATATCAGAGGAGAACTTCCTTCTCTCCAAGATGCTGAAAGTCATAGTAAAAGCATCATGAAAGGTCTTGAACCTTCTATTGTCCTCTTCACCATCTAGATGAGAGGGCTGCAAGTTGCTCCTTCAGGTAGGATCTTCTTATACAGGCATTTAACTCTCAGTTACCTGTCCAAGAAAGAGAGAAAGAAAAATGTTTCACTTACCTTGAGCAGCGTTAGTTACCTGGTAGGTTTGGCTGTAAACTGGCCTGACCCAAATGCGCTGGGAAGAGGTTGTGTTTTGCTGGCTGTTCCCTGGGCTGGAAATCAGGATCTGCTCTGAGATGTATTTTAACCTGTGTAATATGGGATAAACCACCAAGATGTTCGTTATCTCATGTCCACAACCTTAAGAAAAACTCACAGTGGTAGTTTGGACATCAAATGCGATTTAAGGAATGCATCATGAAAAGGTGCTCCATCGTAATAGATGATATTTTAATTCCCTATGAAGACAGATTCACCCCTTCCTGCTGATGAAGAAAACCCACTAATGCATGTGAATACAGCTAAAAGGATAAAAGACTGACAGTAAATGGGTTTTCTAGTTGCTTTTTGAAGTAACTTCTGGTGCCCTCAGAGTCTGGATGCCACAGCAGCAAACTATGACACAGCATGGGGTGCAGGTAAGACGCAACACCAGGATTTAAACCAGAAGCAATTGTCACTAGTGACAGTGAAACCCTGTTGTTTGTAGGGTGTTTGTACTTTGAGGATATGCTTGCCCATGGCACCTGAGGCAAATGCCAAACTCCATCACTCCAAACTCCATCAGCCATGGGGAGCAATCAATGTTCTTTAGACTTTTGTCCATGAATAAACACAACCAAGTAATTATAAACTGTTTCCCTTCCAGTCAAAGCTTTTCTACCCCTGAAAGTATGATGGCTTTTGCATCAACCACAAGACAGCATTGTCATGTCCACTTTGTACCAGTGCTTGTGGGTTACAGAGGAACTTCTATGCCTCCTGCATCTCCCCAAAACATGGCATCTTGAAGTTCACTGCACCATGGCTTGAAACATGAACAGTGTACGATTGCACGCAGATGGCTGAAGACCTGGATCTGTTTTATTTATGCTTCTTGGAAAGATGTCATTCAATATGCTGTTAGAGGTTTAAATGTTTATTCTGAGCAATTCCCGGGTGAAATGTAACTAGCAGTCAATAGAAGAGCTTAATAAGGAGTGGGATGGAGGAAAGTCTTGTTCTGTGTCTGTAGACCATAAATCACAGATGTTACAAGGGCCACAAATCTTGGCTTTTCATGCCATTTAATCTCAGTTCCCTAGCTGCTGATGAAGGAGATTTAAATTCAAATGAAGGAGATTTTATGCTCCTAGGAGGCATAGGTGTGCTGATTTGCTCATTCTTTAAAAAGCTGAAGGGCTGCTAAAGGCTCCTACAGGCACAACATTGTGTCCTGGAAAGGGGAGAAGTAGTTTTCACCAAACACGCTGAATAACACACGTGATTTTGGGCTGAACACCTGCAAACCAAAGAAAGCTCCCTTGGTCTGATCTGCCCTTGGTCTAACTTCACCAAATTAAACACATCTTGTTCTACAAATGTTAAGACAGTGCTCAACTATTTTGGTGAATGACCAAGTATTTAGGTGAGAATGAGTGCTTTACTCCTTGCTAAATCATGCCCAGGATCCACTCCCAACCACTGCGTTGACCAAACGTCCGAAAGCAGAGCTGTCCTCTGGAAAGCTCCTCATCCACAGTCCCCTCCAAAACCAAGTTTGTGTTCCCTTTCCTAATTCCTGAGCATTTTCCAGAGCTTTTTTTCCACTTCCTTGACCCTGGAAGCAAAAGGAGGGTTTAAAACTTTTCGTTTTACTTCTGGGAGATGGTTGCAAACGCAGCCAATGCTTGAGGGCAGAAGAAAAGCTGCGTTGGCCCCTGTCAGGCCTAAAAAGCAAGTGACCTGGATAAACCAATGTGCAGTCCTGGAAGTCTGAAGTGTCTCTGCAGATTGGCAAAGCTCTGTTAACTTGTCAAGCCAGGGCACATAAAGTGGGCCCTGGTCCAGTTCTAGTGTCAGCCTTACTGACGTCAAAGGCTTTCCTTGGTACCCACTGCATCCGGGATGCTGTGCTACCTCCTGCATCCAAAGCCGCATCCGATCCTTTGGAGAGGAGGGTTATAACGATGCTGTGAGCACGGAGGAAAAAACTAGATGTCTTTGGCAAGGCTGAGGCATAAGCAACATCCTCGCCAACAATAAATGCTGCTTTAAGGAAAACCCAGCCCTGGTGCTATTCATTTTTTTGCAGCCAGACTGACCTTTTCTTGATTTACCTGCTTCTGTCTTGGATTTGTCTGGAATAGCAGCTACAGCTCAGAGCTCTTTACTTTCACAGCCATGGAGAGTCCATGCAGGCATCAGGTCCTACAGTTACATCCCCATCCCAGCACAGGAGGAGGTTGGAAACTGCTGCTTGGATGCACAGGGAATGAAAGGTCCTCATCCCATGTGTCCTCCTCCATGGGACACTCCTGCCCCTCATTTTGCAGCCGCCTAAAGGGACCAGGCACAGGAGGTGCAATATTTTCTAGCCGGTTTCTGCCAAGAGGCTTTGCCTCCATGTGTGCGTTGGTGGCATAAAGCATGGGCTTGTCATAGAGAGAGCTGAAATACCTGTTCAAACCCAGCTTTTCCCAGAGGCTTTTGTCATATGAGTGCGGGGCTCAGAATGAACCAACACATAAATAAACAACCTCTAAACACCAAACCCCGCTATTTTTTAAACCTGAGAAACCTCCTGGCAGGTGCTTAGGAAGTGATTTCATTTCCTAAGGGAAGAGTGATTTGTTTTCACACATGACATGAGGCTTTATTAGAGGACAGAGGCAATTTGGCTCTGGTGTTTCCCTCAGGCTCAGTTTGGTTCCTTTCCCTTCCACACCAGCCATGGGACAGGAGGGTGAGAGAAGAAGCTTTTAAAGCCTCTTGATCTATTAAGCTGGCCAGATCTAAAAGGTCTGTGTGTTGTGACATGTACGTCCCAGCCTGGAAGGTTCCCCATTAATGGAATTTTCTTGTCCTTCTGGCCCCAAACCCTATTTCCTTAGTTAAAACACCTCAACCACCTCAGAAACATGACTTTAAAACCTTTTAGGTCCCCAGAGGCAGGGGAGATGAGTGGACTGGCAAGTAACACCATCCAATGAACCTCCGAGTGAGCTGGTGGTGCTTAGCAAAGCACCATCAGTAACACCATATAATAAACTTTCCTTCCCCCACTTGGATTCAGGTGACTTCACCTGTCAACAAGCACATATCATTGGTTACAGGACAGGTCACATCCCAGTATTGTCCTCTGAAAAACAAAGAGGCAGCTTTGGCAAAGGCGACTGTGATTGAGACCCTAGCAAATGTGCTTGCTTTGCATGGAAGTGAGTGCTGGTGCTGAGCAAGGTTATGTCCTGCTTCTGAGGCAGGCCTAGCTTAGGAAGAGCACTGTTACCCTCCTTGTTAGTAGGGTAGTTAGTAGAAGAACACTGTTACCCTACACTGTTACAGGTGCAATTGCTAGAAGGTCATTGAAGAAAAAAAGAACCTTTGAGTTTCTGCCAAGCAGATCAGCATCTTCTTCTTGGGGAGCTTGGAGGGCTTCTTAGCAACTGAACATTTCCATTAGCAAATGAACAGGGCCTCAAGGTAAAGGGGGAAAAGGCATCCACAGACTGCAAGGTTCAAAACCATCCGCTGCCCAGCTTCCTGCAGGTGCATCCAGCAGAACCAGAGGCTGAAAGAGCTGAAGCCCACCAGATGACAGGTCCTATCTCTTAGAAGCAACACTCTCCTTTCAAACCACAGTGTGAATGTGGAAGGAGAAGGAAGCAATAGGATAGATGGGGAAGAGAGGCATGCCTTAATCTCTCCCACTTCTCCTTCAGGAGGTGATTGGGGCACTCTTAGTTATCTGATGCCTTCTGCAGGGTGAAGAAGGATGCCTTCTGCACCCATTAAGCCCATGGTGCAGTTGCTTGCTGCATTGGCGGAGTAAGGAGTCACATGCCAGCCAGTTTCCCATATAGAAAGTTTCCTTTACAGCTCTCAGAGCAGGGCTTGTGTACGTCTAGTAATTGTCCTGCACCTTAGTGATGGTAGAGTGTTGCTCCTTCTGCTTGAACGCCCTGCTGAAAAGCATCCCACCAAAATCCAACAACACAAATTAATGACCACCAGTCAGCAGAGACACCATAATTGGATGGTGGATGCTCTTGTCCTAATGTAACCTGCATCCCAGTTTATTAGCTGTAACTCAATGATTAATGATAATGTGACTGTCCACCTGTTCTCCTCACTGGTGCTCTATTCCCTGTCTCTGCACCAAAGAAACTCAGGGAGTCCTCCATCAAACCAATGCACTACATCAATGCAAGAAGGATCAGTGCCTGGTGTCTCTGAGAAGTGGGAACGCTGAAAAGAGCGCTGATTGACGAGAGTTGGAGTGAAGTGGTAAGTGAAGCAATAGCTCCCTTTCCATAATGCTGGCCTGTGTTTTGTAACCTGCCTCATGGTCACCAGATGATTAGGACCTTTCCTGAATGCACGATTTCCCTTGCCCAGAATGTTTATGATGGCTGGTTTCAATTATTTCTTTCCTTCACACTCTGTATTTCAACCTGCCTCTGATGAGCAATTCATCTCCTCTATCAAATGACTTACCGAGATAGATTTCACATACAAGGCAAATGCATTTTGCCTCCCTTCACAATTTCACCACACTGCTTTTTATAATTCTGCTTCACTTGCCTTATTCCCAGCCAGCCTTTACCCAGAGCAGAGATTTTTATTGGCACAAGGTGGGTATAAAATGCCATTGGATAAGAAAAGCAACTTTCACAGCTATTTTGTCTTAACTCTTGTGCCACAGCATTTCCCATGTTACTTGACTTGATATATAGAACTGGGCTAGAAGAATGCTGGGGCCCATGCGTAGGGCTGCAATGGCATCCAACCATGAGCTTCACATTGATGCGTATGTTCAGAGTAATTGGTGTCAATGTGAAGTTGCATGTGGTTGTGTTTTACCTATGCACGTGCACTCACACATGGCCATCAAGCACCAGTGATGCCACAAGGCTTGTGAGAAAGCTCCTTTCCCCCCCTGTGATTAATTGATACCAATTCAATTAAGAATGATGGGAGAATTAAGGGAATTGGTGCATTTTTATGCATATGAGTGTGGTTGCTCTGTCTTTATTTTCTTCTGCATTTAGCCGGCACGAATGGGACCCACAGAAGGTGGATAAATGAGTAATGAAGGCTCGGAGGACTAATCCTTAGAGGTGGCATTGTGTGAGAGCCAAGGCTGGCACTGACACTGCTATGGTTGAGATCTGTGTCAGCAAAAAGTACAATGAATATCCAGGCAAGGCTGAACGAGCACTCAGCAAAATTCATCTGCAGTTCATTGAGGCAACACATGGGGAGAGTTCACGGGGAGTTTATCATGGGAACTGTTGAGGGTTAATGGCCAGCAGAGCAGATTGAGAGGTGGGATTACCAAATAATGAACTTTTCTCTCCAATAAATTTACCCCTGACTTATAAAAAGTCAATAACAAGCTGCACTTCAGACAATTCCTTTTTCTTTTGGGGAGGGGACGTGGGCTCAGACCAATTTTTAACCTGCTCTTTCATATATATATATATATATATATATATAAAAATATATTTTACCCTGACCATTTATACAAAAGCTCTGATGTGCCACATTTATTGCAGCTTCATCACCTAGATAGATTTTTACGTGGGTGCCTGGCTATTGCTTTGCTTAATCATTCCTTTCTCTTCCCTCCCCAGCCCCTTCTCTCTTTCCCTTTCTCTGCTTTTTATGACTCTATCACCAGCGTAGATCTACAGGAGGGTTTTCATGTAACAAAGGATGTCAGAGAGGTCAGGTCAGCTGCGACAGAGCCAAAAATATTAGCATTTTCTAACCGTTGAAGGGAGAAATTACAATAATAGTTGGCACTCACAAACTGGCAGATTTTCAACTGTAAGAAGAGGGAGGGCTTTTCCTTCCCTTTTGTTTTATTTTCTTTCTAAAGGGAGAGAAGAGGATGGTCTCAGTTCCTGGCTATAGAACAGGTTTTCACTGTGATGTGGACTTGTGCTTGGGTTATGTTTGGGTTAGAAGTGGGTATTGGGCTGCTCTTGGACCATGGTGCTTCCCGGGTTCCTCCCAGTCCTGCTTCCCTTTAGCTCTGTATGGAAGTAAGTCCCTCAAATGACCACATACAGTGGGTTCCCTCACAACAGACATCCCCTTCAATGCAGCTAAATAATTGCCAGAACTAAATTGAATTCTAGAGATGTATTGCCTGGATTTCGTCTCTCTTATGTTGGGTATCTTTTAAATCCTCTCTGTTCTTCAAGGGGCCAATGTATAGGACTGGGAATTAGACCCCAGGTAAAAGGTCCTGTTAAGCATTTGAACACCATGACCTTCAGCAAAGCTGCTCAACTGCTTTGTGACATTTTTCTCTCTCACATAAAATGATAGGAAAAATCAAATCCAGATGCCTTGTGGTGCGCAGAGGACTCATTTCATCATGGAGCAAAGGGCTTTGCCTCTTTGTCGGATGTCATGAATAGGTATGGATGGAAGGTTGCTTAGTGTGTCTCTGTGTGTGCTCTATTGCCCTACAATGGGGAAAGTTAGAATTACTTTGCTGTGTGCAAGTGTCTTCAAATCCTTTGTGGTATCAGAGAAGCTCTCTCAGTGGAAGGAAGAAGGATTTTACAATAAGGACAACTCAAGTGTCTACAGTTTTGTCACTGTGTGGATGCAACATAGCAGAGGTGTGCGCAAATAGTTAAGACACTGAAATGTTATTAACCATTGCCCCAGAGTCTGTGAACCTGGAATCCACTGGGCATGGGCTGTGGATGTATGTGAGATGGTAGCTACTGTTGGGGAATAGAAAGAGACTTCTTCCAGAAGCATCACTGCTGTCCTCACTCTTTTTCCTGGAAGCAGTGACAGCCAGCTCTGATTTTCAGGGATCTCCTTGCCTTTTTGTTCTAACCATGAACTGTCAAACGTTGGTCAAATGATGACTCCTTCACTTTCAGGCAAAGAAACAGGCATAATCGATGCTGCTCTCAAGACGTGCTCAAGAAAGCCAGGACTGAGATATAGAAGATAGGTGGCAAGGAGCATTGCAAGAAGAGCATGGAGGTGAGTTCCATCCCTATGAACTATATGCATCAGAAGGTCCACATGGCTCTGTCTCTTTTCTGATGTCACAAGGCATCATGAGGATCTTCATGAAGGATATCTTCCCAGCAGGCCCACTGCAACCAGCACTGGGCCAGCATTGCCAATAGAGACAACACTTTATGCCTGCCACTGTCTTAGATGACCAAGCACACTAAGGGCATGAAACCATTGTCCATGTTTCAACACTGGAAAACTGCTCTCAGCAATGCTATGGGAAGGAGCTGGGATGCTAAACTCCATCATCAGGATGTCAAAAGCCAAGAGGTTTGAAGGTTGTTCCACAGCTCTGAGCAGGTTGGGAGTGAGTGATGACCTTCACGTTATGGACAAGATAACATCTCCAAAGGACAAGCAGCTCAGCTGCTTATTTAAACCAAGGAGGCTACTGGCTTGGCCTTCAACCCACTGTTGACTCTTCTGAAGGTCTTCCCTCTTCTGTCTGCTCCCCGGCAAGCTTCAGCAAGAAGGTCTCCAATCCCATGTCTGTGTAATTATGGAAGTCCTCCAGAGCACAGGGAAAAGCAAATCGGTTAGACATTAAAGTCAGTGTCTGTGGCTCTCTCTTTACCCTTTCCTTAGCACAGTGCCTGTTTGTGGTGACTTACAGACCTCCTTAAATTCTCCAGAAGTTTACACACACTTTTCTGACAGCTGTTGAAACTCAACTGTCTCCTCTTGCTCCTAATTGCAGTTATTAACTTTTGGAGGGAGGAAGATTTATAGACATTATGAAATGGCCTAAATATGATTCTTTTCCTTCCAGTGTCATGTTGTCCTCGCTTATTTGGAAATCGTGACAAAAAGCAAACAGTTGGTGCTTATTAAAATGCCATCATGCAGGAACGCAGTGACATTTAGTGGGGGATGTTTTGGAGTAGTCTTTGACCTTTGCTCAGTGACTTCTCCACAGAATTCAGGAGGTGCTTCCATGCCACAGCAACACTTCATTGAGTTAAGGAGCTTTCAGGGATTGCCTCTGCATAACAGCAAGCTTTGCTTTCGGTATCTCTGTCTTCTTTGTACCCTCCTTTGGGGTATTTATATGGACTAAGACCACTCTGAGCCTTCTCTTCTCCAGGCTGAACAGTCCCAGCTCTCTCAGCCCTTCCTCATAGCAGAGATGCTTCAGTCCCTTCATCATCTTCATGGCCATTTGCTGGGTTCTCTCTCTCTGTCCATGTCTCTCTTGTACTGGGGAGCCCAACACTGTGCTCCAAGTGTGGTCTTACCAGTGCTGAGTAGAGGGGAAGGATCCCCTCCCTCAAGCTACTGGCAATGCAGCTCAGGATACCACTAACCTTCTTTGTAGTAAGGAACTTGATGTACACCAGGGTTTCAAAGCCTTTTCTACCAAGCTATTTTCCAGCCAGGTGACCTCCGTCATATACTGATGCATGGGATTGTTCCTTCCCAAGTGTCAGACTTTGTACTTTTCCTTGTTGAACTTCATGAGGTTCCTTTTTGCCCATTTCTCCAGACTTGTGAGGTCTTTCTGTACCTGGGACTATGGGACCAGGGCACCATGACTCTCCTGCTTGTTCTACTTCCCCAGCAAGGAAGAACTTCATGAACCATTATCACTTGAACCATCAAATTAAAGCATCGTAGTGGTTTGGAAAACATTAACAACAGAAGCCACCCACTGTCACCAAAGCCCAGAGTGCTTTGCAGGACCTGCCATCCAAGAACCAGCTCTCATCTGGTCTCTGGTGCTTCACTCTAACTCAGGCAAGGCCATTACACAGTGGGGGAAGAAGTCAGCCTGAGAGAACCAGCAGCCATAGAGCAATAACTGTTAATTGACCAAGAGCTGCAGCTGCAGTGCCAATGAGAACAACAGAACAAGCAGCTGGCTTTGCCATCTGAGCCTGTTTAAACGCAGCTCAAAGGAACCCCTCTCCAGGCTGCCAGCTGTGAGGAAAGGTAGCAAATCCATGATAATGTGGGGCTGCACTTTGGGCCTGTGGCTTTTATGCACTCAGACATGTCAAGCCATTCACACAAGATGTGTTACACTTCCCATCCTTGGCTTTGTAGGAGAGGGTGGTGATGGGCTCTGATGGACACGATCCTCCACTCAGCTGCTCAGGTTGGACTTATTTCTAGCTCTGGTTGCAGTCCACAGTGAATAAAATTCCAGGTGTTCAGAAATTACTCGGTGCATGAAGTACTTGCAGAGCTTTGCTGCCTCTTTCCATCTGGCTGGGCATAACAAGGACAGCTCTGCTATACATCACCTAGGAGTGATGGGACACATGGATGGAAAAGGCCACCTATGGAATCTGTCTCCCATGGTCCCATAGGGATCACAGATGTCCAGACAATAACCCCAAACCTGCAAAACATATTAAAAAGCATACGGAGTTGTTTTATTTTCCAGGATTTTCATATTATGTGAGAGGAGACAGAGGGAATCCCCAATGTGCTGGGATCCTGCTATGATGAGGAAAGCTGAAAATCACTACCTAAATTGGGTATTTACCTTCCACTGACTCCAAAGGGAGCCCAGGCACCAGGTTAGACGGGGTGGTGGACTCTCACCTAGTTGATTCTACCTAGGATGCTTTGAGACACCTTGAGTTGTTCCTTCCCTCTCTCTAGACCATTTGTTGTGTGTTTGGTGTCTTGTGTCTATACAGACTCAATTCCTTGTGGCTTTTGCCTGTCTGAGACCTGAGACAAGGCAGCAGGACCCACCTTTCTTTCTAGTATCTGGGGGAAATGATACTTGTTCTACCTTTTTCTGTGCTCACCTGGAACAATTCTGTTTGTTCCCTTTTGGCCATTGCTGTTTCCCTGATAAAGAACACAAAAGAGTCTTGACAGAGATGAGAAAACTTTGAACTCATGATCTGGTGACTGTTCCAGGGAAAGAACTGCATTGCTGTCTTCTTCTATTCACCACTGGCTGTGCTTCTTCCCATCTGGAAGTCCCCTGCAGCTCAGACATCAGAGATTTGGCTTCACCAGTGTCCAGTACAGGGGGACAATCACTGCCCTGGTCCTGCTGCCACACTGGTGCTGATACAGACCACAATGCTGTTGGCTTCTTGGCTGCCTGGGCACAAGCTGCTCATGTTCAACTCCATCAATCAGAACTCCCAGGTCCTTTTCCGTGAGCAGTTTCCAGCCACCTTTCCCCAAGCCTGGAGCATTGCATGGGGTTGTTGTGGCCCAAGTGCAGGACCCAGCACTTTGCCTCATTGAACCTTATACAGCTGACCTCAGGCCATTGATTCAGCCTGTCCAGATCCCTCTGCAGAGCCTTCCTACCACAAGCAGATCAATACTCCCGCCCATCTTGATGTCATCTGCACACTCACTGAGGGTGCACTTGATCCCCTCACCCAGATCGTTGATAAAGACATTAAACAGAACTGACCTCAACACTGAGCCCTGGGGAACTCCAATTGTAACGCCAATTGGATATAACTTGCATCCAGTTTGCTTTATTCTGACTGCAGCTGGTAGCACCCAGCACTGCAGGGGCACAAAGTCTTGCTGAGGGGAGCCCAGGCCTCCAAAGAATAGCCCCAGAGAGCTGCTCAGTTCGTCTTTGTAACATCTGGAAACCTCTGGACTATGTGGCACTCGTTCCTGGTCTCACATTGGCTGTTTCTGTGCAGGGCTTATCCACTTAACAGTGATCTGTGTTTAATAACTGAGAAGCAGATGCCTGGGAACAGCCAACTAGAGCATAGATATGCAATAAAGCATCCTGTGAGGGATTACGAAGAGAGCTGTTTGCTTGGGATTATCCAAAATCAAGACAGTTTTATCTATTTGCTTTTCTACCTCACTGTGAACTGGAAGTTCAGAAATCAAGGCTGTCTGTAGGTTCAATGGACTCTGTGACAGGCAACAGGCATAATTTGTAGGGGACGCAAGGTCTTAAGAAGGTGAAAAGGAAGCACGAATATTTACTGTGCACTACATTTGCAGGGGAGATTCCCACGAGCAATGGCTTTGGTAGTCTGATTCATAAGGAGATGACCATCTGGAGGCGTCAACCCTGAGAAAGGAGGGAAACAGAAGCAATTATGAGTTTGACTAATTCATCATGTCACAGTGTGCAGTGAGCTTGCTGCTCCTAGAGCTTCTGGCCCTAGATAGATCTCTTTCTATAATGTTAATTAGGGTCCGACTTAAGGCTGTCAAGGAAAGTCTTCCTCTTGGTTTTCCATCTCATCTTGCAACTCCCCAGTTCCTGAGATGGTCTCATCTCTATTCCCCATGCACATCTCCCAGACATTCCTTTTCCTACCAGGAGGTTGAAAAGCATGTTTGTATGCAGGTCTCAAACAGAGGCAGCTCACAGCCCTAATTCATCACTTCAACAACCCTCCTTCTGGCCTGGAGGTGAGACATCATGTCCAGCTCCTGCAAGGCACGGAAAAGGAACCCGGAAAACACCTTGATAACACACACATGAAAAAAGATAACACAATGCAGGGGTGGGACTTCTCACATGACTTTGACATAAGTGATAACAAAATTGACTACAGACATCACTGTAGTTACAGCTAAGCTAGTGCATGAGCATGACAAGACAGGAACAAAATGCTCTGTCTAGCAGACATGCCCTGAAAGAAGAAGGACCAAAACTCCTAAACATAATTAAATGAAAGTGGTTTTATCAGGAAAGGTTTTCCCAGAGGCATTCTTCCTTTGGCATCTCTGGAGCTGCTCAGTTGTTTCTGCACTCTGTGGATATAGATGGGCAGAAACTGACCAATTTGGTGGCCTTCTATGATGGGGCAGCAGAACTGATGGACAGGGGTAGAGCAGTTGATGCCATCTACCTGGACTTGTGCAAAGTGTTCGACACTGTTCCACACGACATCCTTGTCTCTAAGTTGGAGAGACATCAATTTGATAGGTGGACCACTCGGTGGATAAAGAACTGGCTATGATTCTATGATTCTAAATACAGACATGCAGTGCATGCTCTGTCCTAAGGCTTAGCCATTATTCCTTCTCATTTCTTTGATTCCCTATTTATGGTAAAGGTCACGCTTCCTGAAAGCACTGGGTGGCATTTGGGAGTTTCTTTTCAATGAGGCCAAAGAAAATAGCTAAGGTTACACTGGATACAGTAAGTATTTCTCAGTATTTACTCTGTATTCACAGACCCATGTTGAGGTAGGAAAGCATCCTTGAAGAGAAGGAAGAAAAGCTGATAGCAGTAGCTTTCTTTGTATAATTCAGGCACCAACTATCTGTCACCAGAGCAAGGTAATTATCACAGTAAGATTTCCTGAACAAGAAAATATCATGGATTTTATCAACCTTATTAACATGCGGTATGAATGCAAAACAACAAAAGGAGTCTTAAACCATAATGTTATGTTAAAATCAATATTGATTGCCAGTGATAAGTGTTATACAAGGCAGTAAAACTCCATAAAATTCCTCCCCCAGACAAGGCTGTACACAAAGCAAAGGAGAGTGAAGAGCTGTAAAGCAGTCTAATCACTTTGCAGATTGGGGAAGGAGCATCCTGATGTTGATGTGTTCCAACATCCTTCTTCCTCCTTTCATTCTTGTTCTCCTGCCCCCCTGCACCAAGCCCAAATGATAGCCCATTACTGAATGCACCATAATGGCGCCTTCAGGGATGGGATTAGAGTAAGTATCAATTTGGAAATTAGCAGCCTGGTCCAACGAGCAGCACACCAGCCCTGCAGCACCAAGGCGACATTTGAAATCCGCACATGTGCTGCTGCTTTCATTACCCTCTTCCCTTCTCCTCCCTGAAAACTCCTACAGGCTCTTCAGGCAGACAGGCTCTCTCACAGTGGCTCATTGGCAGCATCCCTCTGCACCATGATAAGGCAGAGACCTTTGACAAAGTATGCCTGTGTGGTCTTAGAATTGTAGACCGGTTTGGGTTGAAGGGAGCTTAAAGCTCATCCACTTCCAGCCCCCTGCCACAGGCAGGGACACCTTCCATAGAGCAGCTTGCTCCAAGCCCCTGTGTCCAACCTGGCCTTGAACACTGCCAGGGATGGGGCAGCCACAGCTTCTCTGGGCACCCTGTGCCAGCGCCTCAGCACCCTTACAAAAGGAATTTCTTCCTGATATCTAACCTAAATCTCCCCTGTGTAAGTTTGAACCCATTGTTCTACCACCACAGTCCCAGATGAGGAGTCCCTTTCTGGCATCTTCCAACTGTTGCCTTCCCCTCCATCCATCCCAAAATTACATGTCCACAAGGCCCAGAGTAAGTGAACCCCAGCACTTGGCTGATGCTGTAACAAGCTGAGGAACAGATCATGGTGGAGCTGAGCATCATTGTGTGCTGAGCTCCTGTCCTTGCCGCACCGGGCTCCAGATTGCCGGTCTTCAGCCTTGAGCTATCTATAGAGGTACGTCCTGTCCCATGATGTTTCGCAAACACCTCCAGGCCTTGCTTTGGGGATCTAAGATTACCAAAATGCCCCCATACACGACTCAACTGAGATTTAGGCCACAAATCCCTGTCCAAGGACTGCAGCTTGTCTGCATCATGCACTGAGTGGTCTCTCTGGAGGGAAGGAAAGCTGTATTGCTCACTGCCAGCAACATTTCACTCTTGGGGACCTCAGCTG
The DNA here is from genome assembly GCA_030323915.1 of Brotogeris chrysoptera. Taxonomy (NCBI): domain Eukaryota; kingdom Metazoa; phylum Chordata; class Aves; order Psittaciformes; family Psittacidae; genus Brotogeris; species Brotogeris chrysoptera. The sequence goes on along the minus strand of JARCZZ010029437.1, from coordinate 15,581 downwards.
CAAAATGTATCTGGAAGGACAGCTATGCATGGACACAGATCCTGGTCCTCCCACTATGAGGGGTGTCATGCTTGGGAATGAAGAAACCTGGGAGCTGCTCTGCCAACCTTTTGTCTTCACCCACTAAGTTCAGACAAGCGCACATCTCTCTGCCTCTTTCAGTTCCTGGGCATCTCAGAAACATCTGGTGATGCCAAAAAGGACTTGCAGAACCTCCACAGATGCATTCAAGACCGACTGATGGTTGTGTCAGTGCTCTCTGCAGTAGCTAAGGCCAAGTGAATGGTTGGAGATAGAAGCTATTTTATAGGGCAGCAGAGAGAGATGGGGCAAAGCTGCAACTCCACTCTGGAGAAGGTTGGTATAGTAGGAACAAGTTTGGAGCCCAGAACATGGATGGATGGGAAGGGGGGAAGGAAATAACTGAGTGGCTTCTGAGGTCACCTGGGCCAGCCAGGAACTGGGCTTGGTGAACTGAGAGTGCCCTGTTTGCACTGCGCTGTTATGAATAAACAGCCACATCTACAGCCAGAGCTGGAAGTTCCTCAATGGAATAATAAAGGACATAAGAATTTATGACTTGGTCTGAATTAACAAATCAGTGTGGTGAATGAGAGAACTGCCAGCAATTCATTTGTGTGTACATCCCCTGGAGGAAGAAAGACCATTAGTACTCCAAGAGGTGGTCAGAGACAGGGATAAGCCAACACACCTCACTTACTCTCCAAAGTGTATTTCATGCACCCTGGCTTCTACCTTCTTTCTCTGACTGCAGCATCCCCTTTAGGAAAGGACACAAAATGATTCAAAGTCTTAGTAACTTCTGATGTTTCAGATGTTTCAGACTGATGCTGTTTTGTCAGCCAGGGCTGGCAGAGCTCTGGTGCCAGACAGGACATCTGGAAAGGAAATGAAGTCAAACCCACTCATTCTTTTTTGCGAAGTAATTTCAGCTTGCAAAATTCCCCTTTGTTTGCCTGGGATGGAATCAGAGGAAGCCCTGGAATTCATCTGATCTGAATCTGAAAACCTATGGTAAAAGGTACATGCAAGTAAAATATACCTGGGATCAGAGCAAAACCCACATTCCCTGCTCTCCTGCGTGTAGACACACAGACACATGTAAATCTGGGCCACTGACTGGTTGCATGATAGGTAACATGAACTTAACCACAGGTAGACCTAAAAAATGGGCTCTGGCTGAGAAAGCCAGTCCTGAAGCCATGATAGGCATCCAAAAGAAGTGACATTTGGGATATTTTCAATGAACACAGAGATTCAATCCTGGCACGTCAGCTCTTTTCACTTCCCTGAAGAGGCTGAAGTGAAGCATTTTCGATCTGGGAAGGAAAAAAAAAGGAACAATCAAGGGCTTTGTTTCTTTTCTTAAAATGTATGAATGTTGTTAATACTTCAGGTTTGCATCCTGCCTCAAACAGGAGCAAACAGGAAACACCATCACTTCCTCCAGGACAGAAATTCCACTTTCTCCCACTGTTTTTTTGTATCCTATCCTCTTCCACAAGACGTTCCACTGTGGGATAGGTGAACCTTCAAGGGTCTTTTTCCAACTAGGCTCCTAATAGCTACATCATCCTTAATGTGACGAACATGTCATTAGATCTTCTTCCTCATCCTCACTCATTTGAGCCAACTCATTGATAACTGCCTTAGCCACCAGCTCTCATTCCTTTCACCCCAGTAAACACAATGATGCTTTTCAGGCACCGCAGACCTCAGCATTGGCTTTGTTTGATTTAGGGCTACTTTGGCCCATCATCGCTGGCTGGTAATGGTGTGAGGGTGTGAATATTGTTACAGCTTCCCCATCTGTGTTAATATGCAGAATTAATGCATAGTAAGTGTATACCAAATGTGTACAAGAACCAAAGAAAGATTCTTGCTGCGGTTTTAGTTTTGTCCTTTTCTCCTTGAAATTATGATTTATCTCTGACCAGCAGTGAAATCCTACTGTGCAATTAGGGTTTCCTTTTGTAATTTGTTGTATTCTTTATTTATAACTTAAAATCACAATGCCTTTCTCTTTCCAGAATCGAGTAGATTTTATCTCCTTGAACGGGGAAAACACCAATGTGTAATAGAATTAGTACCCACCCCTTAGGATAAGCTAGATATCACTCAGCAGACTCTCTTATCCACATGGACCATGGGTGCTGTGAATTGTTCACCTATGAGAAAGGCTGAAAGTAGAAGTAGGTGGTGGGCAAAGAGTGAACATTGCATTGGGTGTTGGAACAAGAGGTCCTGACTGTTGGAGTGGCTGCAGCCCTTTGGTAACCTGATGGCGCTGGTTGGCCATGGATTAACTACTGCTGAAACCAAATGAAATAACAGTTCTCTGGAGTTTTAGTCCTACTCCAGGCACTAGGAATGGAGGTGGCAATTGCAGACCCAGTTGTCCTCCATCCAGAGGAATTCCCACCTCTCACTGTGGATGTAAGCCCATGGATCAAGAAAGAATTGCCACAAAGACTAAAGCAAAAGGGAAAAGGAGGTCAGTGCTCATCTCAATCTGACTGTAATCCCTTTGAAGCTCCCAGCAAAGCAGATCAAGGCTGCAAAAATACCAGGCACGGGGTGTTAGCCTTGTGTTTTGGAAAGTCAAATAACAACTGAACCCTGATCCTGACCTCAGTGCCTCACAGGGATACATTAAAAATACTAAAAAGTAATGTTAGTGATAACATTGATGACAAGTTTTGCGCTGATAAATGGGAAGTTTTCATTAGCAGCAGCAATATTTCCCTCTGTTTGGCAGCTAATTTGCTGCAATTGATGCCTTCTGCAATGAACACTGCAATGGTGCTGGGAATAGATGGGTGACTATTTCTCCAACCAAGCACGCCGGGTCAAATTCAGAATGATCTCATGCACCGTGTCACATGGCTGGCCTGAAATGTCAAGCCCTGCATTGGGAGAGAGGGGTGAGCAGGTCAGGTCATATCTGGTATTAAAAGGATTGTTTGTGCCATGCTCTGTCCAATGCCTTGGATTGCGAGGGCCTAAACAATCCTTCCCTTCATTCTCCAGCAGAGTGGTATTTTCGGGGAGACAGGGAGCAGTAACTTCCTCATATCTAGTGATATTTTTTCTCTTTTAGTTTTGACACACACACTACTTGTGTAGTTGAAGGGGGGGATTCAAGTCTAAACTGACAGCTGTGTCAGAGGCAACAGAATCTGTAGGTCATCTCTTTCCTCCGCACTGTCCTTCTAGCAAAGACCACAGACACCTTGAGGTTTTCATTCATTGGTCCTGAGGTGCTGGAGACCTCCCAAGAGGGACAGGCACACAGTAGCGATTAACCCATGTCACACACATCTCTTCTTCATCAGGACAGCAGTAAAGGAGCTGCGCCCCATAAGGAAACCCCTACACAGAGCAGATGCTCTGGAGTGATCCAGACCCATGTATTGCTCATGTGCTCAACACTGTCATGACTGTAAGGAGCACTTCACGTCACCTGCTCCACAGCACTGCCAGACCTCTTTGTGCAAGGGAGGGAGGTGGCTAGAGCATGGAAGATCACCTGCCTTCGATGCCAGAAGTTATTTCTATCCATAGGGAAATGTGGAGCCAGTGCTTGCAAGATGGGTGCTTTACACTGATTGCCTCCCTCTTGACCTTGCACAGCGTGGTACTCACAGAGACTTCTCCATTAGCAATATTCATCCTCAGCTCTATAGATGATGGCACTTCTATGGCATGATTCATCCCACCAACATTAGCCAAAGCAGATCACCCGCTGGGAGTGCAGATTTCTTGCTGTTGACTGCCAGGTCAGCCAAAACTGATGGGCTCCAGTGGTGGCATTTGCAGCCTGCTTGTCTCAGGTTAAAGGAGGCGAATCCTTCTCCGCACAAGGACAAAAGGAGTTTGGATTCCTGAAAATGTTATAAACATCTCATACAAGTCTGAACTCAACCATAACAACTTATCCGGTCTGAAGAGGAGGACATTATCCCCCCAGGCATGGCGATATCTCCTCTCCTGTGTTGCCCTGTCAGAGCTCACTTAAGAGCAGGGATTTGCAGAGAAACTTGTAGCATATTTTGTCCCTGTCTCCTTGTACTTTGGAGACAACACTACGGCTCTTCTAGCCAGCATGTAATGATTACTTCTGAATATGTGTGTTTTCACATCAAAGGACCTAAACCAAAGCTGTAGTTGTATTGTAGCCAGAGTTATTGGCTCTGAAGGTGTGTGTTGCTGCCTTGTGGTGTGAAAGCACAGGGGTAAAGGGAGTTCAGGCAGTCCAAATCCTAGTGGGATAATGATGAAGACTGGAGGTCTATTGCTTTTAGGACATTCTAGGTGTTAAATATCCCCAGAACAGTGCTCAGCTTTAGTTCCAGAGTTTTCTGACTCCTGAAGGGTGTTGAGAATGGACTAATGCACGTATCATGTGGACCATCAAGGGACCAAGTAGCAGAGGATTCACTCACCGGGCAATGCAGATGCAGTGTAGAACTCAGACCTTCAAAAAACCCTTGAATTGAACACTTAAAAGCCTTTAAAGAATGGGGCAGCTGCTTCTTAGCTTTGCAGGTAGGATTTCTAAAAGGCTTAGCCGCTTCTTAACCCTGCTCCCCTTGGCATCAGAAAGAGGAGAAGGGGAAGAAGGAAATGACTGTTGTAAGATTTCAATAGATGCTTAGAGTCTATTGAAACTATCCCTTCTTCTTCCATTCTGTGTTGCAAGGATGGGTCCAGCCAAACCCTCATGATTCATACTATAGGGGCATCAGATCCTGTTACCACTTCAGTGTTTCGCTGTAAGAAAGACAGGTTATATTTCCTGCCTGTGACAAAAGACCAGTACCAGCAATTTACGGACAATACCCTAGTTAAGCACAATAGACCAAGCGTGTGTCATTAGCGACCAGCCAGGTTCAAAGGAATTTGTACTCCCACCCAGGCACTCCAGTCAGTCTGTTCAGGATTAGGAGAGCACTGTGTGTGCTTCTTGAGAGCTCTTCTCTGTCAGACCACTAATAAAACAAACCTTTTGTGCATTTTTTGTGTAGCAAGAAATGGGCTTGCAATTCTTCTTCAAAGGTTCAAGTACTGAGGATGAAGTGGTGATGTACTTGGGACCCGACAACCTCCAGATGTTGGGGAAAGGGAAGAAGTATATTCAGGGAAAGACTTCCTTTCTTCCAACTATCCAAGCAGGGAGCGGAAATAGAACTTTGTGGTTTTGTAACCTGTTGTAACTGCTAAACTGATGCTGGAGGGCTTCTGTCCCACTGCTTGTTCACCAGGGGCTGAGCAGCCAGGGTTGTCTGCTGTCTCAAGGAAGGGTCCATGTGCATCGGTCATCCCTATCCATATATATTTGTTGTAGACATTCATCCATGCCTCAGATCTAACAGTCCAAAGCAATGAGTCCCACTAGCTGACTACATCTTTGTCACATTTTGACTTCCAAACTGATAAAATCTAGCCTTAGACACCTAGAATGAGCCTCTAAACATTTCAGAAGCTATTCTGTGAGCATCTATAGATTACGAAGGAGAACTTTGACAGTGAATAGGAGTTTTTTTCCCATAGGGTCCACATCTTGTGTCATAGCAAGAGCACAGCAGGGGAAGACGGATGGACGAGCTCATAATCTGACTACAGGTGAGGTTCATGGATTCTTTGCTAACCAATAACCAAACACGATTTCGAGTGAAACCTATTTTGAAAGCAGTGCATTGGACCAGGACCTCACCTCTGAGGTTGCTCATGGTTTTCAAGGAGATGCTGAACTCAATGCCTCACAGTATGTTCCTTGCTCTGAAGTTAACCAAGGGTAAGCTGCCCCTCATGCTTCAATAACAAGCTGGGCTCAAGAGCACATTTGCTGCCAGCTCCTATGGATGAGAAAGCACGATTTATGAGATGCATTGTACATAAAGGAGTCACACACCTTCAAGGTGTATGAAGCAGAGTGGCCACAGCTAGAGGTCAATAGGCCAATACTTGACAGGGCATGGCTAATCCTCGCATGTCATTTTGACACCTCCCTGCAAGCAGAGAGCAGAGATTGCAGCATCAGCAGCATTGGTCACCCTTCTTTTCCGTGCTTAAATTATTTACTTTACTGTTTTCTCTTCTCCTGGCAGCTGATTTGTCAGAGCAAGTGAAGCAGCTCGAAGAAGAGTTGTGGCTGCAGCAAGAATATTACAGCAATTAGAAAGGGCCATAAACAGTTCCCTGCATATGAAACCACTCATTGAATTTGACAAGCAACCTTTTCTTCTTCTCCAAGCCACCGAACACAATGCAGCCTCTTTCCCCTTCACAAATGCAGGCAATTTCTTTCATTCGCACCAAGGGTCCCATGCACACAGACCAATACACTCACAGACTGAAAGAGACCTTTCTCCTCACTCTGAACGTCTTGTGGATAGAATTAACACTGATGGAGTATGTCACAGCCCGACTGTAATTTAGAGACACATCATGAACCCATGCTGTCCTGGCACAGGTCCAGCTGTCAGATGTGATAGGAAAATAAAACAGCCTCATCTACCCCACCAGCACACTGCTCTCCGGCAATCACTGATTTAAGCTTCCTACACATTATGGTGCCTCACTGGGAGATGATGGATGAGGTACCAATGGATGTTGCTTGCCCGTTCCTTGGGAGTAGTAGGTATGTCAGAAGGAGAGCTGGAAGGATTCTCTTGGGCTCATTTCCATGTTTGCCTGGACTAGAGAAAAAGAGAGAGGACGTATTACCAGAGTGGGACGTTATAAATGACTCCATGCTACACTGAATAGGGCAGAAACCTGTCAAGGTTTCTTCAATCTTTATAGCCGTGGGGGGAGATATCTAGTTCTTTACAGAGTTCCCTTCCATTTATGTATTTTCTAAGGGTTAACACCTCGTAACATCTCAGAAATAAATCCTACAGGGGATCTTCTAGACCAAATGTCTTGCCATGAGGTAGAATCGGCCTTTCCCGTCCCAGTGTTATTTAATTGCTATAACCTTGGGTCTTTTAGTCATTTTGGTTAATGTTTCCTTTGGAAACAGACAGCATGAGTAATTAATATGTTGAGGTGTCCTTTTGGGGAAAGATTGGTGTGTTTTGAAGAGGAACATTGAGGGGTTTACACCCAACTGCATTGCAATTGTGATAAGCAGCTGTATTCAGCAAATATGGGCTGCCAACTAGGAGCAGAGCAAATATCAGCCCTGCAACACCAAGGTGGACACAGTGGGCTTTGCATTTGTCTGGGTACCTGTGTGCCCCCGTGTGTCTCTGTGTCTGTCCATTTCTGTGAGGAATGAGACAAGGAGGCACAAAAGCACAAAATGTAATCAGTTCTAAGTAAGGTTAAGCTTGATGGCTTTGTAATGGAAAATAACTGAGGTGCTTGAAGGTAGTTGAGGTAGTTTAAGGTCCTTAGGACCACGGTACAAAAAGTGTAAGAAAAACAATAGAAAAACAGGATCTGGGAATGGGGAGTATTCGGGACTATCAGATGTCCCAGACAGGCACAGTTAAACTAACTGATAGGACAGGATGATTGCTATGTTTGTGGTGTTAATGAACCCATTAAGCTGCTGTAAACATCTACTGGGGAGTATCCGGGACTAGCAGATGTCCCGGATGGGCACAGTTAAACTAACTGATAGGTAGAAGGACAGGATGATTGTAATGTTAATTTAAGTGGTGCTTCAAAGACCATCAGCAGTTATGAAGATTGTTGGAAGAAGTAAAGGACCCTCAAAGACCACCACCACGTTTTTGTATGCTAGGGGGGGTAACTTTCTGGAAAACGATGTAATTCATGTGTAGCCTCATGAATATGTGTGAATGCCAAGTGGCTATATAAGGATGGCTTGTGTAGCAATACAGGGAGATACACGTTAGGAAGAGCTATCCCCCGTGTCTCCCGGCACCGCAATAGATACCTGCTTGTCAACTTGAAAACTTCGTTGGCGAGTTTGCTCCTGGAGTTTTCTCCGAATCAGGAAATTGGAAGCAATTTCCTCAATTTCCTCAAAACACATCATCCTTCTGGAGTATGTCTCCAACTAAACAGCATACTCCAGAAGGATGCTGTTTAGTTGGAGACGACTGAGGAAAGAGTCACAGGAGCAATTGGAGGCTTGGAGATGGGGGTGGCAGGAGCAGGGGGAGGACACGCATCTAAGGATGGGAGGCATATGTTGCCTGGTGTTACGAAGAAAAGGTTAAGGGGTAATTTATCATTGTCTCTAAGTACCTGCTTAGGAACAGTAATTTGAAATGAGAGAGCTCTTCAGTTTGCATCACAAAAGGATAACGTGAGCCACTGGCTCCGAGCTGAAGCGGTGTATTTTCTGAGACAGAGGCATAACAAAAGGAGTGGAGGAAGGGCAACCCTCTTCAATGGATGCTCCAACCCCCACCTCCAACGGTTACAAACCCCTCTTTCCTTAACTGGGCTTGTTCTCAAATGGCAAGGTTAATTTGAGAAGAATACAAGGGAAAATTAATCCCTCCCGCCATGAAAATACCAACATTTCTTGCAAACCGGGCCAAAACCATTGACACTCCAAAATTTTCTGCAGCCTTACAATTCCAAGAGATCCAGACATGCCAGACGATTTAGTTTCAGGGATTTTAACCCAAAGGGAACGTAAATAAACTCCCAAATTAATATGCTTGAGTTTGCTACCACATTCCTCAGTATTCAGCTGGAAGTCATGTCCTTTGTTAATCAGTGTTTTCTCATTTTGACACGTTTCTTGTAATGTCATTTTGCCCAAAACCATCTATGCGTTATTGGCCTTGTTCCTTGGCTGAACTACACCTCCCACGTCACAAGTAACCCTTGATTCTCACAATCATGCAGCTCAGGCAGTGAAGAGACTCCTTGTGCGTTATAAGAGACACAATCCTTCAGCAAAGTCAGCTCTGAATGCAGCTTAAAGTCTGAAGATCCCATTTTGCTAACATAATGTCCTCAAGAAAGAAGTGTCACTTGAGACCAAACACACAATGAAGTCCTTAATTCATATTGAAAACATAATTAAGGCCAGACACCAAATGAGAGATTTCATCCTTGTGGCATGTAAATAAAAAGTTTTCCACATGTCAAATTTAAATGGTGTGAAAAGGCCCTCCTGGGAAACCTGATTGATTGAAAGGTCCACGGCCAGTTTTGAGAATGAGCCATTCAATATAGACCTTGATGACTATTCCACTGGAAATCAGTTTTATCTGCTAGATGGAATACAAACGAAGCAGCTCAGTTTAGCTTCAAACTCTGGGTCCATCTGTGGGTATTTCTAGGAGCTTTGTCATAAGATAGTTGGTCAGACCACATTTCTGCTTGCTGGAGACAAGAACAGGAGCTTGCACCAGGGGAAAGTTGTCCCAACATACTCCTCAGTGCTACATGTCCAAACTTTATGGCTACCAAGCATTCAGATGGACAATGCCATTTTCATCCAAACACGCTGGTCCTGGGCAGCTGAATGCAACCAGCCAGTTACAGCAAGGGCTGATGATGGGCAATATCTGGGGTGAGATGGGAATCTTCATTCTCCAGTTGTTTCATGGGTTATTTTAGACTGTTTCTCCATAAATTGGAAGTGCAATCTTCTCCAAGGCCCAGGCTGTGTAACTGAGGGCTTTCCATGGGATATACAAAATAAGAAGAAATGCTTACATTCTACTTTCATCTTTAAATGCCAACACCTGTGATCCAGAAACACAATGGTTTGCTTGACTCATACATTATCTTGTAGACTGCTTACTTTCTGGAACGACTTCATGTGGGAAGATTTACCTCCCTTGCCTTTGGTTGTGTAAAAGCCATGTGTCTGTTCCAAAGGAGGTGTCTATGCTCTCTTTTTGATCACTGGATATAGATCAGGTGGGAAGACTAAGCCTCAGATTAGACAGAGGACCCAGAGTTAGAAGGAATGATTCTCATCATATGCTGTCTATGTTTTCTTCTATGCATCTCCAGAGTGGCCCAAGTCCTAAGCACAAGCCACTCTAAATGGCTCAATGAAATACCCAAAAGAGGCAGAGCTTCATTTCAGCATGAGATCCCACCTTCCAAAACAGGTCTTGCAGATACCACAGCTGGAGCAGGAGAGAGGACCTTCTTTCTTACTGCGATTTGTTGGTGACTACAGCATCTCCCCAAAGAGCAAGAAACCAGTGATACCCATCTCCTTTGTCTGCAATCATGTGAGTCTTCTTGTCCCCCATGAGTATCCAACAACATGGTAATAGGATACTCCAACACCAGGATCTCCTATGATAATGATATATGAAATGAATCCATTTGCTATGGAAAATGAGGGAAGAACATAATTGGGCAGTGACTATAGCTCACTTTCTTCATCCTCACTGTTGTATCATGTATTCAGGCATGTGCTCTGTGTCTCTAGCTAGCTAATTCTCTGCTTCTTGTCTCTAGCTTAAAGAAAAGTCAATCCAGATCCTGTCAGAGCCAAAGTATGACTCCCAAACCCCAGTATGGGAGGGTATTGGCTCCCTTCCTGAAATCCACATTGTTCGGAGACCTCCACAAGCAAGTCTGAACAACTCTGTGGCCTTTAGCAGGGCGGAAGACAGGGAGACTGCCCAGCTGGGAAAAGGATTTATGCCCATACAATGAGGATTTTTCATGGTGTGACATTTTATTGTGTGCTGATGTGTCGTCATGAGTCCCGCGAGTCACCATGAAGGCTGATTTCCGTCTTCTCAATTCTCAGCTCCTCTTTTGTCTACTGAGTTTGCTTCAACCAGGGATTTAGAGCTAATGAAATTAAGGTCTTTTGCTTCTGAATGAATTATAGCTCTAGTTCATGTCAGAGCATGAGGTCTGCAGGAGAAAGGAGTAATAGAAGCATCTGATGCAGCTGTGAGATCAAAGATTTGGAGGCAACCTTTTTTTGGTAACAGTCTTTGTAGTTGTTCTTTTGAAGTTAAATTTGTTCTGGAGAAACTGAACATGAACTGCAATGTACAGCTCAGGGGAGAGCTGTGCTAAAATACGTGTTACCTGTAAGGAACACATTAAAATGGGTCTTTCTCACGGAAAGCATCAGATGGATAAGTTACAAGGTCCGTGTTAAGCCTGTCTACTTTGACACAGTGGACATAAGGATCTCAAGATTAAGAAAACCCATTTGTAGATGGCAGGTGATGAAGCAGCTTAGCCCACTGTGATCCCAGAGAAGTATGCACATGGTCAAGCAGAATAACTTACGGATTTGGTATACAACTCTGGAAACAAACTTGAGGACAATTGTGACCATCCTCATGAATGCACAACAGAAAGATAGTTCGTAAAGTTGAGGTGATGACTACTTCGACTTGATCCGGTTCAGACCACCGGTATCTTCTGTACACGTTCTGGATTTCAGGCAACATCCTTCACCACTGTCAGTGTTGGAAGCTACTTCCTCAGCTTAAATGATCCTCTCCTCAAGCACGGTGTGTAGAAACCCAGAAAAGTCCAAAGAAACTCAAATGTACTCCAGGAAGAGGCAATAAAAGAACCAGAGTATCACCGTGGTCATTACAGAAAGCCTTGATTTTTTTAGCTAGTTCAAGTTTGCAGACAGAAGCAGAAGCATATTTTGTTAGGACAATCCATCTGGTGGAAAAGAGTGAAGTTCTCCAAGAGGATGACCCTTCTCCATGCTCAGATTGGAAATAAGGTGATAGACTGGGCCACTCTGCAGAAGGTGGCAAAAGGAATTGCAACAATCCCCGTGGGTTGGACAAGGGGCTGGGAACAAGAGAGGAAACTTCCTTCCTTACTCCAGCTCCAGGATTCAATTTAAATGCCACTATTCTTAGGTGGGTGAAACCAATGTATCTTCATTAACCAGCAGACTGCCTTCTTGAAGATTTGATCTGCAAAAGATGTCTCTAGGTCCAGCTAGAGGCGGATTACCTATCTATAGGAGTAGCCATGTGGAAGGAGGTTTAGAGACAGAGCCATCAGGCGATTGTTTTGTAGGAAAGTCTGTGCCAAAGCTCTCAGTGTTGGCACTGGTTTTAATCCTAACTCATAATAGCTTCACTATTATAACCCAGGAGCCAGCAGCCAGGCAGGAACCATGACTTCAGATAGTGTGAAGGTAGCTGCTGTGATTTCACATACGGATGTTTTATGAGCAGTGTGCATTGACCTGTAAATTGAAAAACAAAAAAGGGAATCAAATTAACATCTCTGTTTTAAACACAAGTTCTGTTTGCAGCAGACCCACGTGTGTAATTTACAATTATGCAGAGAGATGCTGTTTACAACCAGCAGAAAATGACTATGGATGCATGAAGAGTAAGATTAATACAGCCCCTCAACATTTTACCACTAACACACATAGTATTGTCTTCTGAAATGATCCTCTAGAAGCAGTCTGTGTCCTAGACCTGCAACCCAGGGTTAGCAGGTTGTGGGACTTGTGTTTTCCTTGTCCAGAGCTCCGACGTTATTGGATGGATCATATGGAGCACCCAGATCTTGGGGAGTTCTAGTCGCCTTTGCCAAGAGGCAGCAGAGGTGAACAACTTTCTGAGCATGGGGCCACCCAGGCCATTTCCTTGTGTTTTCCGCATGTGCTTTCCTGTGAGTAACTTCAGGGTGAGAAGGTTTTGTTTACAGAGCAGCAGCTTACCAGGGTGTGTTAAGAGTTTCTGAAGCAATGCGGTGTGTTTTCAATTCACACCATGGTGACTCTGGCCCTGGCATTTCATTCTTACCAGCATCACCCCGCTCACTTCTAGGAATTCATTGAGTGTTCAGTTCTGCTGCTGCTATGACCCAAAAAACCAGAATGGCTTTATTCCAGAGTAAGAAGAAAACTCATAGTTCATTTGTCATCCAATTCTATTCTTTACAGGTACCTTTCCACTTCACAGAGTGAAGGCCTCAAGCATGCTCCCTGGTCATCCTAGCAAGCAGGGTTGCACTCTCTCCATTTGTGGTCTGATTATTGATTATATGGTCTTGAATTTGGAAGGAACTGGGGAGAAAGGGCAAGGGGACTCCACAGATGCAACTTTCAAGGGCAAAACACAGAGAAGTGCCAGAATCAGCTTCCAAACTGTGTCTGACTGGTGTGACTAATGTCAGCAGTGATGGAGAACTAGGCACCTCCTTCCTCGCATGAACATCATGACAGCCACTCACGGACCCAATCCCATCTCCTTCCATGCAAGTCAAGTGAGCCCCATGATATTTGCTGTTCTGATGGGAAAGTTGTCAGCTGCGCTCATTCCTACAGTTGTTATCCAGAAGAACAAGCCTGGCACTTTCCCTGTGGTGGCATAATCATAGAATCAAAGAATCATTGAATGATTCAGGTTGGAAGGGACTTTAAAGATCATCTAGCTCCAACCCCTTACCATGGGCAGGGAAAAATGGGAATATAATGAGTCAATAATGGGGAAAACAGTGGGCAGAACACGCAAGATGTAGTTTGCAATGGATTGCAACCATCTCAGAATGATGGCAAAAAGACCAGCAACTTGTTAGGCATATCACGGGAGGCTAGCAAAATACACCAACCTGTTATAGCATTCCTGAAGTCTCTTTGGAAGGCAATTGCTGGCCATCACCAGGCTGTGTGACCCTGTAGCTGCAATTGGGCTAGGCGAGGCTTTGGTCTGCACTGATGTGGCTGCTCTTGCTTTAATTCATCCTTCCAGCTTCCCCTGCTCTCGTCCCTTCCCAGGCTGTCCTGAAAAAGGAAAGCACTCAGGAGGGCACTACAAAAAATATTAACTTCCCTATAAGGCTATATACAAGCCTCAGGCTATGAGAAAACTGCCTTAGTGTATCCAGGAGATACATGCATCAAATGCAGCTTGAGTGGTCGTATGTTACAGATAGACCATGCTTTCACCCCTCAAACACAGCCCTGATTTCTCATCGTTGAGCCCCCTTCTTTGGAGCAGCTGTAATTTATGAACAAGATGATAAAGAAACGAAAAAGGGTCCTGTCAAGGTTCTCTGTGTGTGTTGTAAATTGTCCATATATCAAAGATATTGCCTGCATTCAGCATTTAATGCTATCAGTAAAAATATAATGTGAGAGAGGGAAAAGAGAAGTTGCTCACAAGGAAGAATGAATAATCGGTGTGAAATATGAAGGCTGTAAAACCAGCATTTCTCCTTTTGGCTGGAGTGCTGGTATTTCTTGCTATTTAATTTGCATAAATCAATGAGGAAAAAAAAAGATGCAATAACAGAAATCAGATTCTGTAGCTGCAGGGAACCAGGATAATCTGAAGAAGGATTTGGGGGATTATGGATGTGTTCCACAGACAGCAGCACCAAAACCACTGATTTTTCTCAACTTTTCTTGTTTTCCTTGCTCAGAGAAGTTTGCCTCTGCTGCTGCATCGCAGGGGTGAGGCGATGCCAGGAAAAACCAACAAAGTTGGCGTTTTAACTTTATACTTGTTGGTTCATTTGTTGGATTTTCCACAAAATTTTGACTTCTGGAATGGTGACCTCCACCAGATCTGCCTAATAAAAGAAATCAATAATAGAATCATGGAACCATAGAATGGTTTGGGTTGGAGAGGACCTTAAGATCATCCAGTTCTAACCCCCTACCACAGGCAGGGGCACCTCACCCTAGATCATGTCACCCAAGGCTCTGTCCAGCCTGGCTTTGAACACTGCCAGGGATGGAGCATTTACCACTTCTCTGGGCACCCTGTGCCAGCACTTGGGCACCCTCATGGTAAAGAGCTTCTTCCTTATATTTATAATAAAAGATGATAGAAATATACTGCATTATATTCCAATGTCTATTGAGAAATGTTGCTGGAAAGCAATTGAAAGGGACCAATGTCATCTTACTGTGGTCTCAAAACAAGAGAGGAGACACTTGAATGTGCAGTAAACAGGAAAGGGACCTGGAATGAAAGTCAGGTTCCCCCAACCTAAGCATGCCTTAATGCCTCCCAGTCTAAACCTTCTGGATTCAGTGAAGGACTGAGTCTTGGCTTTCTTTATGGCTTGTCTCAACACCAAGGAAGCTGACACAACACAGGGAAGGAAGGCAGTAGATCCGAGGGAGCTGTGTGGAACCTGCTGATGGATTTTGCCTTGCTCTTGGCTGCAGCTCCATGTGCAGCACTGGAAAATGAGAGTAGTTTGGTAAAGACCAGGAATCCAGCAAAGCCACTGGAGCACTTGTCCAGGGAGCCAGAGAAAGGCTGGAACTGGGTTCTTGTGAGTGGAAAAAAGCCTCCATCTATATTTTTCCCTTCTTCCTTCCTTTGTTTTCTCTTTCTGTGCCCTGAAGAAGCTGTTGATTATAATTTCAGGGCAGTTTGAGATGCAATCTTAATGGATCAGGCCTTTCTATTTCTGTGCTCTCTGCATTGTCATATGGAATAACAGATTATATTTTGTTGTTGATGCATTAGAATCATAGAATCATAGAATAGTCAGGGTTGGAAAGAACCTTAAGATCATCCAGTTTCAACCCCCCTGACATGCCCAGGGACACCCCCCACTAAACCATGCCACCCAAGGCTCTGTCCAACCCGGCCTTGAACACCGCCAGGGATGGAGCATTCACAACTTCC